>JAUTXW010000345.1:0-92500 GCA_030620095.1 Kuschelorhynchus macadamiae
ACCCCTTAATTTTTACTGCGCAGCCACCCCACCACCCATAACCTTGAATATGCAGCTCCACCCACGGACGGCCTTGCGATGTGTCCGAAAATCTTTGCGTCGAAATATACAAGGTTAAATATATATTCTATGAAAAAAACTAAATACAATAAAGTATGGATTTTCCAGCACGTTATATTAAACATTATCATTAGTCAGAAACGTTTCCATCACATTAAGAAGTTGATCTAATTTTTCGTCTTCGGATAAAAACGTTTCGACCACACTCATAACATTTCGAACATTTTCCTCAGGTGTGGTTTGATAGAACTGTATGTCGTTATGACCCCAAGGTAATGTTTTTGTAGAAGATGGAATTACATAACGTTTATCATCACTGTGGGACAGAGCTACTTTGTTTACTATTTCGGTATAAACGTTATGTAATTGACTTCGGAAAGTTTTCATTTTACGAAAAAATTAAACCGCCCTGTTCTACAACTTTCCGATAGTCTTCCAGGTTAAGATTATTTTTGATAACCGATTTCTTGATACCTTTGGCTTTTTTTACTTCGTTCTTAATCGATTTTATACAATAAGCCTTAGCCCCGGTACCATAAAAACTGATTATCGGATCACCTGGAAACTTATCTTTCATTCTACCCAAGACTGACATACTCTTTTGAATATTAAATGTATTTCCCTCGACATAATTTGACGTGTCAAATTTATCCGGATTCTCAGTCATACAGCGATAAAAATTATTTGTGAATACTTTTAATATCAGGGAATCTGTATCTGTGTAGAGTAAGGAAGCATCTTTACCGAATTTCGTCTTGATAAAATTGTAAAAGAAATCATAAATTACCGTTTTTGACATGTCCAATATGGAAAATCCTATGTATATATATAGGTTTATTATATTTAATTTTCAATTGGTTCATATGTATTGCCACGAGATCTTGAGTAAATATGGAACAGCTTTTAAAATTAGGACGAGCTATTAGGGCTCTAGCACCACATTTTCCTCTTGAGTTTTCCCATTGGGTTATTAAATTTAATTTATGATCAATTTGAACATATCTTTACCGAATTTTGTTTGCGATTTATTCCGCATATCAGTATTGAAATCAATATATTTTTTCAACCATTTAGATTGATCAAATTTTAAAATTCTGTGTGTTCTCATTACCATTAGGCCGTTGTTAATTGCTTGTTTTAATGTACGGTATTGTACAATATAGTTTTTCTTATCATTAACATTCGGTATTAATTTCGACATTTTGGATGTTCCCGTTGGAGGTATAATATTTTCTACTAAAAATGGAAGATCGGCATGGTGATCGTGCAATTCTTCCGGATAATGAATATCCACTTCTAAAACATAGCCAACCGGACTGTCATCGGCAACATCCAATATGTTTAAATCCAATATTTCCCGCTCCGACAACCAATTAAAACCTCCAAATGGTAAATGCTTGTGACATACTATGACCATACAAATTTGTTGCATCTAAATATGTAATAAACGATTCTGGTTTTGTAGGGTCATAGTCGGGTAAAAATATGTTGTTGGCAATATGCTTCCTTTCTGAACACTGACTTATACCCCCGCGAATTCCCTTTTTAAAAAAATTAATTGTGCTGATATCAGTCAAGAGCTCCAACTTTACCTTGGTCATGCGCAACATACAATCAAATAATAAACTTGGAAGAGTGCAGTAATGCGCAGGATCGAGTTTATAAATATTTAAACACATATCGCGGAATTGTTCAAATATATCGCATAGCAATGTCACGTCTGATTTTAAATATAAATCTGAATAGTCCCCTAAATTCTTACATTTGAACGATGACCACACATCCTTGGCTCTGTCATAGCATTCATCACTTATATGTTCCTCTTTTAGTGTATCATAAAATTGATTTTTTGTTGGAAGATTTGGGATATTCATTTTTTCTAAAGAATCAATGAAACTGTATGGGAAAACACCTTTTTTCCGCATTAGATCGAATTGATACCGATCAGGAAAGTGTTTTCCCGTTTCCCTGAAACTATCAATATCTAAACCACTACCCAAGTCTTCCAACGAAGCGGATAAAAATTTAAAACTATCAATGAATCGCAACTTTAAATATTTTTTCTTGATCGATAGGGTTTGTTTGTCGACATAATCGTGAACGTAAATGCTCTTTGTAAATGAAACATATTTTTCTTTACTCTGGGCTATGACGTTAATATTATCCCCATGACGACATAATTCTTTAATAAATAGGTGGCAGTCATAACCGCTTAAATTATGGAAAATAATAGGGACGAAATTAGGTAGTTTATAATTTAAATTACAGACGGAATGAGCAGCACCAAATCGTTTCTTCCCCGTTATGTGACAATGATCTCTTACTTTTTTTTCATTGTCGATAAAAGGCTGCTCACATATACAACATGTTTTAGCATTCGCGAATTCATTCTCTTCCTGAGGTGTTAAACGGTTCATTGGTTTAATATCTTTTAGATATGTATTATAAAGGTGCCTTAAATCGCTTTCTATACGACTTATTATTTTCAAAAGTAGATTCTACACCATACACATTGACTGAAATGTTATTTTGTTTCTCAAATTTACTAATATCACACAATTTTACTGGAAAATCCATACCTGTTACATCCAACACAGTTGAAAAATGGGGATATGATGAAACTTGTGTTGGCATATTGATTGTGGGAAACATCGCTGAAGTTACAGCCCAAGCGAAGCAGTACTCGTCTTGGTTCACCACATTAATCACAGCCTTTTTGCTCTATGAATCTCGGTAGTTTGATGTATGATGAGCCGCTTACTGGCCTAAACTCGTTGATGTTCACTTCCAGATATAGAATTTTCTCAAGCGCCCACCCTATAAACACACAAAGTATTGTAATTCACAAAACAACACTGTTAAATATTTAAACATACCTGAATCTTTTTCTTGAAATTCCATAGATTGGGTCTTCATTGCATCCACAAACGATTGGTATACAGTTTCCAAATCATCCCCATCCGTGATTACTTGATTGGTTGTATTAAACGATTTGTCGCTGCACACGTCCTGAGATGGTAGCAGATATTGACCAAAAACAACCATGTTTATCTTCAGAGCCCCATGCGATGTCAGCATTCGACGCACCAAATCCAACACTTTCTGCTTAATATCATCGAAGAATGCAGTAAAATCGACATGGATACTGTCGCTGCTCACACGATATGTCGCGATGCGATTTCTGAAGGCACCATCTATCATTTCTACACCTTGTGATAATGGTATACATGCATTATTTCTATGCACCAATGTTCTTTGGTGAGCCCCTATTCGGTTTGCCGGAACAACATTACAAACATCGCAGCTTTGCATTTTTGGGGAATTTGATGAAGAGGGTCCTGCAACATCCAATCTTACACGCTTTCCTCCAACACCAAAATCATCATCCGGTCTTCCCCTACACGACTCTCTTTTGTGACGCAACAGACTGTAACTGCGGGTAAATGATGCACCGCACATATCACACACGTAACACATGTTTAATTTAATTGAAAGTTCAATTACACGTCTCACTTCAGTTATAACACAATATGCTTACACCACCAATCTTTTATATGAAATGGTTTGCATGGTCATATGATGATGTCACATCGCTTCAAGGACAAATATTGAAAACGTGGTATGCGCAATTCCCCAAGGTCGTGGGGCGGGGTTTAATCTCATGGTCATTGGGGCGGGGTTTAATCTCATGGTCATGGGGCGGAGCTTAATCTCAAGTTCAGGTGTGCGCTCAAGAAAAAGCGTGATGCCCGCTCAAGGTCATATGACGTCACATCGCCTCAAGGCCAAACTACACAGCACACCTGGGCTCTCAAGGTCAGGAGTAGTGGTGGGGGGTGAATTAGTTCCCGTATTTGATATCTACTCTTACTATCTTTTAGTTTCTTTCTTTCTTCTTTGCGTTTTTCAATCTCTAGCTTTTTAAGTTCTTCTTCTTGATCCCTTTTCTGATAATATTCCCTCCATTTGTCACTGCTGATTGCGCTGGGTGCTTTTTCATTTTTTGGTCTGTTTGTATTTTTACTCCTTTTAACTGGTTCGGGATACATGAGATGTTGAGAAAAAGCATCGTGTATAAGGGTTTTTGTGTGTGGACTAGCAGTTTTTTCTTTTTCCTTGTTTTTATTTTTCTCTCCTTCAGAATTAATATCACTTTTTTCTAGTTGTATTTTATTTTCTTTCTCCGGGTCTGTCTTTTTTTCTGGTTGATTTTCTTGGAAATTATAATTTCTACCTATTTCATAGGACTTATTTCCGTAATTATTTTTCATTGTCAATATTTTATTTTCTTTTTCCCCAACGCATCTGTTTTCTTCTTTCTTTGAGTGGCCAATTTTGTCAGAATTAGTATTATTGTGTCCTAGGTCGGTTTCATGTATGTCATCAAACCTTGTTGCACCGTTTGTAGAAGTCCTCGAAATTTCAGAAATATCTATCAATGGAAGACAATCATCTTCAACATTTAAGAAAGAACTGGTCATAAAATTTTCAATATTCACGCTATCAATATTTAAATTACTGTCAACAAAAGATGAAATATTTACCTGATCATATTTTGAAACCTCAGATTCTATATGTATTATCTCCAAATTCTCGGAAAGTGGGGATTTTTATCAGGAATATCTGCATCAAATATAATCATGTCAGTGTCCAGGTGAGTATTTGGAATTATACCAGACTGATTTTCTTCAATATCATTGGAAATACCCACACTTATATCTGTGGATATTATTCCCGAATTATTGCTGATCGATGTTACTAGATCTACATTCGCTTCTGATGTATTGCTCCTATTATGATTAGCATTTTTGTGGTGGGAGAAGTTAGTGGTTCAAGTGAATTTATTTCGTTTAATAATACTTCCACATTTATACCGTAAGATGCTAAATTATCTTTTATTTTATTGATGACTTTTCTTGACGATGTTATGTCACGTTGTGTTATGTTTTCGTTTGATTTATTTTGCTGGTATTTAGTTTTACTACTTTATCAGCTACACATTTACTGTAATCTACAGCATCCGGATTTAATGCAAAAATACCAAATTTTCTGAATCCATTTTTTACGGAAGTTTTAAATCTTTCTGGTTCAGAGAGTATTTCGTTGAACAGGCTACAAAAATTTACTTTGGTTACAGAGCAGTTAAGATTTTCTGGTTTTCTTTGCCACTTGCAAACTGTTTTTTCACATTCCGATTTCATCGGTCTGAACACGCTCACGTCAGCCGGCTGTAGCATATGCGTTGTATTGGGAGGCAGCGCATATAAAATAATTTCATTTGCATCACACCATGTACTTATTGCCATATTAAGGTGGGATTTATGCCCATCTACAAAAAGAATTACAGGTTTTGGAATATTTTCTCCAATTAACCAGTTGTCGTTACTTATGAATTCGAAAAAGACGTCTGATGTCATCCACCCTTTTTCAGACTTTCCCAAAATCCATCCACTTGGCATATTGTCAGTGACAGACCTAGGTGGTCTTACGTATGGAAATAAAACAAGTGGAGGGGCGAATTTCCCGTCAGCGTTAAAAGTTATTAGTACAGTAATGTTTTCCTTATCATTTCCTTGTTTAACAGTTAGTAAATTACGAAAACCTTTGGGACCCAATACCTTACCACTAGATGGACATAGTGCGAATCCCGACTCGTCTCCATTGAAAACCCTCCTCGGATCTTCCATTAAGTGAGATAAACCATTAGTTTCTAAATACTCCTTGAGATTATTAAACCAGTTTCTTATGGATTGCTCCGTTACAGCAGCTCTTGCTTTATTTATTCCCTCAGCATCTCTGAGAGAAATCTCGGGATTTCTTTTTAAAAAATTCGAATACCAGGTTTGCTTTGGTACCCCTTTCCTAAATACTGACTTTCCAGAATCTGCATTGATTTTGGAAACTGTATCAAAAAGCATTTGCTTTGTGATAGGAAATCCGCATTTAGCAAGATTAATAATCCAATTCTTGATTTTCTCTTCACCCTCGACGGTTAATAGAGGAGGTCGTCCTGGTTTTCGTAGCACATCTGGTACCCTCCCTTTTATCCTGTCCTGGATTGTCGCCCTTGGCACATTGAACTTGCGGCTAGCCTCTCTTATTTTCATTTTATTTTCTCGGATCTCATAGAGTGCATTTTTCAAGTCTTCATTGTTATACTTATAAAATTTCCTTCTAACTTTTGATGATTTGGAGCGCATCACAACCTTTTGGTCAGTAATGGTTCTATTTTCCTTTGATCTAGCCACTGGAAAAAATTAAAAGCATGTAGCATTGAAAACTCCCCAAAAATGTAGGAATCGCGTTCAGGCCGAGAACCGAAAATACCGAAATATATAGTAATTTTGGTTCTCGGCCCCCGCATTATTCGTAATGGCCGAGAAATGCCAGTTCTCGGCCACTATTTTGTCGTGAAAATTCTGAAATTAAAATCTCAGATCTCAGATTTAATTTGCCGGCCGCAATCTAATATTCAAAAAGAACTATCGTGAATCAATTATTAAAGAATAACAAGCAAGTGATACATTTAATTTTTATATATATTTTTTTAAGAATGAAAAGTAGTTATTTAAACTAATTCTCGGCCCCCATGGCCGAGAACTAAAAAAGTAAAAAAAATTAAACTGGTTTGCGGCCACCTAAAATTTTAATTGTAAACCCATTTTATGTTTAATTTTGGTATACAATTACACGTTTTAACCCTTCACCTACAACCTAAAGCACATTACATGCACCTAGAACAAAAAAACAACAAGTTACTTACTATTTATTTGGACCACACTACTAAGCAAAATTGCACTAACGACACATGTCTTCCTTTCGGCTTGAATAGGCGAGAAATAAGGATTTTTGGCGCGCTTGTCACTTACAATATCACGTTAACCCCCACCACTTTTGACAGAGAAAAGATGCAGAAAACTATTTTATCATTCAGAGAAGGCCATTGCCGATTGATTTTCCTATTATTTGGCTTTAATGACGAAAAAGGCCGAGAACCAGTGAAGGCCGCATAACCAGTGAACTGACCCTATATCTTTTCAACACTATAGTGTGAAATGAAAATATATAATAAGGCAATCTAAGAAGCTGTCTAACAAAATCCAATATGGCCTCCTTAGGACAAAGTTTTGTTTACCGTATGGTTTGCATTAGAGAGAAGCTAATTATCCAATATATTTCGTAATTTAAGTTAGATTTTTCTAATAGAGACTTAAATATGCCTTCGTTTTGCTGTGTTGTGAAGTGTGGAAGTAGGGGTGATCGCGATAAAGTAGGATTTTTCCGTATTCCAGCGGAATTACATTTTCCACACAAACCAGACCTGAACAAACTTTCAAAAGATAGACGACACAAATGGTTATCAGCTATAAAAAGGGAGGATTGGACTGAAACTAAATTAAAATATGCATCAGTTTGCAGCAAACATTTCTTGAGTGGTAAGTAGCAAAAACATTAGGTGCACTAAAACAAAAAAAAATGCTGTCTGTTTGATTTTGCCAAATTTGTTTTATTCTCAGATATTAGTGGTTATCCTTTTAGAGGAAATGTTGGCTAAGCTAAGTTAATTTAATCTGTACATGTTTGTCTAATTGTCAAATATCATTATACCTTCTTTTTCTGGCTAAATAGGATTAGCTAAGATTTCTTGTAAAAGGAAAGACACTATTATTGAAGTACTGAAATAAATCTTACTAAATCTTTGGTTTCAGGAAGACCATCCAACCTGTCTGACATCCAAAATCCAGATTGGGTCCCATCACTCCATATGGGATATGAAGTATCAAATAAGCCTTCGACTGGCGCTCAAGATCGCTATGGTAGAGCTGTAAAGAGAGCAAAACTAGCTGATTCAAAATTTGAACAGAGTTCCCCTTCCCCAGCTTCAACTTCAGCTATAACTCCTGTTGAGGAGGATCAAAATGCTCCAGATGCATTTAAAAATAATAAAAGTTGTCAAACGGACATTTCAGCAACTGAGTTTTCAGACATGGTTGTTTCACTAAGTTCGGGGCGACCTCTGGGACATACTTGTTCTTCTGAGATTACGTATAGATCACTGATGAACGATGACAAAAAAACAAAATACTATACAGGCTTTAATTCATTCAAGAAACTTGACCTAATAGTGAAGTGTTGTGAACCATTCATTACTGTTCATAGTAATACACTCTTGGACGCATCAAATCAAATTTTGTTGACATTATTTAAACTGAGGCTAAATCTGGATTTTAGAGACCTCGGGTTTAGATTTAATATTCACCCGAGCACAGCATCAACATATTTCCGATCGGTTATAAATGTGCTGTATTCACGATTTCAAAAGTGTATTGTGTGGCCAGAAAGAGACGTTTTACAGAAAACTACCCCTTCGTGTTTTAAAGAAAGTTTTGGGACAAAAGTGACAGTCATTATTGACTGTTTTGAGTTGTATATTGAAAAACCAAGCAATCTACAAAAGGCAGCACAATGTTGGTCAAATTATAAACATTCGTACACCCTCAAATATTTGATAGGAATAACACCACAAGGAACTATTTGTTTTATTAGTGAAGCTTGGGGTGGACGTGCCTCCGACAAGCATGTAACGATGAATTCAAAATTTTTGGACAAAATTGGTTCAGGTAATATGAACATCATTGTATTTGCTTATTGCTTTATGTTTATTGTTTACCTTGACTTATACCTACAATGTTTTTTATGATTATTTCACTAGAGTGTATTACACCAGCAATAAAATCTGTAGTCCCTTAAAATATTTCTACTTTGACAAAACCAACATCATAGACATGGTATTGCCAAGACATTTTTTTTAACACGCCTATTAATCTTTATTCTGTTTCTTTTAATAATAATAATAAACACATTTATTATTCCAAAATAAAGATTTATAAATACCAAAAAAAAAAATACATCGAAATAAGTAGATAAATGGAATAAAAGGCAACTTATCAGCTTCCCTTGCAAAAGAAAGAGCTGTTGAATGAATTTGATTGAAGTTGTTAATTTCTACTCTCGTAAAAATAGTCATGCCAAATACCACTCGAGAAAACATTCTGTAGGCAAAATCATTCTGGTTCAAATTTGTTGCCTTTTGGTAATTTCGCTCAAGAAATTTTTGATGTAATCAATGGCCTGGCGGCTTGTTATTTTGTCAAAAATGTTATTCGCAAAATCAGTCGAAATTTTTTTCTCTTGTGGTATTATGTATGAAAATAAAAATATATAAATAAATTTGCAAGAACCTTCTAATTTTAAGTTGCAGAATGCAATCGACAATTGAGCAAAATCATTTTTGTCCTTCTAAGGCATAGTTCTGAATTTCTATTAACAGGTATAAATAGTCATTAACAGAACTGTGCTCGGGATAGTGTGTTTTTAGTACCTACTATATTGTTATTTTTCTAGTAGCTATCTAATATTTTGACTCTCGTAAAGCATCGCTCTACTTGTATAAGTTAGCAATAGATAGTTTTTTTTACTTCTAAACAAACTAAATATTGTTTTACTTTTTAGGTGACTTGATTCTGGCTGACAGAGGATTCCTTGTAAAAGATTATGTCAATTTGCTAAATGCCAATATAAAGACCCCCGCTTTCACAAAAGGACAGAACCAACTGCATCCTTATGAAATTGAAGAGACCAGAGCAATTGCTCACGTGAGAATACATGTGGAAAGAGTGATTGGCTACATTAGACAAAAATTTCGTATATTAGCAGATGAAATGCCAATAACTTTTTTGTGTGTTGGAGATGATGACCCAATCCTAGATAAAGTGATGGTAGTGTGTTGTGCCCTGATCAATTTAAATCCCCCAATAGTTAATTTGTAAAAAACCTACTTTAATAAAAATAACTGTATATGATTAACTTTTACGAGTTTTATTTCTTTTAAATCACATAACACGTGAAAAAGCCAAAAGATTTTGTTAAAATAAATTTGTACTTTAATTTTTATTTAAAAAATTTAAATTTTTAACACATAAAGCATAAACTAACTAACCTATTATGTAGGTACTTGAAAAAAGATTAAAATAGTTTAAAGAACTCTCTTTAAATATTTAAGAATTATAAACTATTGAGAAACGTCTTATTTTTCAATGCACTTCTATTATAGAATTTCCACAATTTTTTTTTTCATATTTTTTATGCTATTTGCGTAGTCTACTTCTTTAACTAAGGGGATTAAAAGAAAAAAAATCAATTAAAAAATACATTTTATTTTTATTAAAAAATATATATAATAATGATAAAACTTTTATTTATTAAATTAAAAAGTACACATAATACAATAATTGGACAAAAGTTCAAGTAATCTACGATATAATATAAACCAAAACCATAATACATTGCATACTTATCTAGAAATAAAAAAGATTAAAAAATAGAGTTACCATACCCAAAACAAAATGGTTTTATAATAAATCCAAAAATGGCATTACATTAGTCGCAAAGCATATTTGAAAAAAAAACATTTTGACGTACAATAAGGTTCGTATAATAGAAAATCTTTGTCAATACATAAAAATACAAATGAAAATAAACATACACGTCCAGGATAAGAATACATTCTACATGGATCTCGTCAAAACTTTCATCAAAAAATTTTACATCACATAGTAAACATGACAATTGAATGATTTAGCATCATATACAAGAAACTTAGAGCTAATTACAAAGACTAACTAAAAATTAAAAATCAGAAGAAATATGGTGTAGGTTAAATTAGAAAAAAGAACTGACTTTATTTAAAAAGATTTTAAAAAACCAAAATAATATTTTTAATGCAACTTTTTCTGCTCTACAAGACATCACAATAGCAATTTAATTTTTTTAAATAAAGCCCTTGATCTTTTATTTCATTCTTTAAAGCGATCGACCCCCTAAACCTTAGCAATAAGGTAGAGATGGAAAACAATAATTAACTGAAGTCATAATGAAAAAATAAATTACTTTATAAGTGTGGTACATTGTTGGTTTAGGGAAGTTGAAAGCTTTCCAAAAATGAAATAAAAAATCCATATTTTAAAAAATAAAGTGAATGGTGGGTCTCGAAAGACGAAACATCGTATTCAAAATCTGATTAGACCAACTTACAGAGCAGAAAAGTGGCAATAAAATTATGGTTTGCTTTTTTTTATCCTTTCAAATAGTATAACATTTACAATAATTAAAATATAATACAAAGTTTTAAAAATATGTCAAGATACATGCAGAAACGTCAGAGAACTGATAAAAAAATATATACACACTAAAATTAGAACCAAACAAAAATTTTATGGTCAAATATTTTTTAATATACAATCTATACGGCAGCTGATAAAGTTCCAGGAACTTCTTCACTGCATTGAACGCATGTCCACAAAGTTTCTGGAACCTCTGAGAGACCAACACATCCTAAATGAAACCACTGGATACTACAATTATCGTTTTCACATTGGATCATTGGACGATCTTCTTCGAGTTGATTACATGTACACCAAGTCTGTGCCATGTGCCTTCCTAGCGTAAAATATTTTCCTAGGAGTTCAGGAATAATTATGTTTTTATGAAAATCCAGGGCTTTTGGAAATTCGACACTCCAAAAATCTTCATCCAAATATATTCTTTTTTGGAAGAATTTCTTTGGAGACCAAACTATAAAATCACAGTACTTTAGACCAGATAGTTTCAACTGTATCTGAACTTGATAATAATACGAATGATCTCGGTTTAAAGCAAAGTCATCACCATCATATATTAGACACGAGTTCTTAGAGTTTATGTATTTTGACCATTCCATATTTTTAAGAACATATGGGCACTTGACTTCTATACAACCTTCTCCACAACAATCGCATGACACTAAACTATCTGGGGTAGCTCCAAACGATGGGAAGGCTGGATTGAGTAATAAACCACAATTTTCAAGTTTTAAATTTACGTGTTCAAGTGTATTTGACGATAAATAATTTTGAAGAGCAAGCTTTTCATTGTTTGTTCCCCACTGAGTTGCTTTGGTTTTGAACAGAAACTTTAGAGGATAACAAACACTCTTAATTAATGACAGAGATGGTTTTGAAAGTGATGTCCTGCATGCTCTTTTAAAATTTGAACCAGTGATGCGTCCAGTTCTTTGCCTAAACCATTCTTCGGAATGAGTTTGCTTAACTGTGGCTTTACAGATCTTTTGGCAATCATCAAAAGATAATGACTGGTCAATTTTCTCTCCAATTGAGCACAACTGCTGATAAGAGAGTGACTCATAATACTCCTGGTAAATATTATAAATCACTTTAAGTTTTGGTTGACAAATACTTGATCCTATTCTTGATGCAAAAGGTTCAATAACTCTTGCAAGAGCTGTTTCGTCGCCAACATTTTCACAAGCTGTCAACAGTTCAATAAGTTCTTCGCCTTCAATGGCAGGTATCGGACTAAATAAACTTGAAGAGTCTGAGACAACTGTTTTAGCTTTTTTTGTTTTGAGCTTAAGGTCACATAATCTTACAATGGGTACATCTTTTGTAGAAGGAGCAACCCACTGAGCTAACATATCAGTCGATGAAGTAGAAGTAAGCGAGTTGTAAATATATTCTGTTGCATATAGAACAGCAGCAACATGGCTACAGACTTCAGATAAACCAGCCATACAAGTACAGTGGCCAGTGTTAATACTTCCATTATCTTGTGTCAGGACCCACACATTTAGAGGGGGTTCCCTAGCACGCTGACTATGTCGAACCTTTGCAAGTATAACGGAAAGCTCATTGACCTTTTTCATGCCACGCAGATGAACAAAACCAGCCTCAAAATACTTGTAGCCACTGAGACTTTTATAAGCTTTCATTTGCTCTTTTGTGTAAAAACTATGAGTTAGCACTAAATACGTCATTACATCAAAGGCTTGAACAGCTGGTAGGGATGCAAAGTCTTTATCAAGGTCTTCATCCATGATTTTAAAAGGATCAATGGAATTTATAAGACGAATCTTGTTCTTATACCTTTGAGCAACGTCAGGTTTTTCACTCTCTAGCTGGACAAGGTAGTCACTCTTTTCAGACTGTGGTAAATCCATGTTAATTTTTTATCACTTTATCTACTAGGTCACTAAGAAAGTCTTTTAAATGTGCACTTATCACTTTTCTTAATTAACACGAACTAAACTAAAAGTACATCTGCTTGCTCCCAATATCAACTAATTTCATGACCAGGTACAGGTAGCCAGGTAGCTAAACGCAATCGACCTTTCTAGGCCGTAAAACATTCCAAATCATAAACAGGTACCTATGAATATATTAGTGGCCTTTCTTAAACCACTTAATAACTAAATCACTTTAAAATATATAAATTAAGCAATAATATCGAGACACAACTGCTGTTATAACCCTGAACTTTCATAAGAAAATAAACATCAGCTGGCAAATGTATGTCCTAAGCCGGCCATATTTGATTTGACAGGTCACGTGTTTTAGATCGCCTAATTCGGGTCCTAGAAAAATAGGTTATATTACTCCACAAAATTTTCGTTTTAAAATTCGAAGGGTTTCTGTACTCGCCCGTGCTAAATACTTCGTTACCACATTCTACCCGCTGACAAGTTCAAGAGTTGTTTATAAGAGTATATTTTTTTTAAGGAACTTTTTTGTTTTTTTTTTAATTTTCTTTGTTGACTTGTGTAAGTACAATGTATAATGGCACCAAATAAATATTTGTATCTCTAGCTATGATCAAATAGCTTATTTTAGGCAACAAATTCCTTGTATAATTTTTTCCGTCCAAAAAAAAATTAAAATCCTATGCGTGTACCTATATTTTCTTTCATATTACGTTTTTCCTGACATTTCTATACTTTTCAGTTCTGAACAAAGTATATTTTATCTATAATTTTCTTTATTGGATAAAAAGGTCATACCTGCAGCAATTAATCCTGCGGTATAGTATAGGGAATTAGGATTGTTGGGCAATATAAAATACATTTTCTAAATTTTGTTCAAATATATTATTTTTCATCAATTTATAATTATTTTCTTTTTAATTTCCTTTATTGCTGAAACTAAATATTTTGCTAATAACAATATTTTAAATATAAGTAAAAATGCGACACTGAACAGTAGGTAATTAAAATATATATTTTTTTATCTAATAAAACACATAAAATCACATGTACCTAGATAAAAATAAAATTGAATGAACAAACACATTTAGATTTACTATATTGTTTATACCAAGATTTTTAATATCATCTTTCAATGAACGATATGTACAAGATACTCTAAAAGGTGGGTAACTCTGAAAAAATGTCGTGATATCAAATCAAATCAAAAAAGTTTTAAATCAAAACCCAGAGACCTACAATTTTATAGAGCTCATCCTTGGTAAATTGTACAACAGATGAGGTAAAATTCCTTGATATTTCCGCTGACAAAGATGGGCATAAAAGAATGGAGATACATTTCTAGATACTTTTATTGAAAAATATGGGCTGTCATTTTTTAATTAATAATATATTGATTATAATAAAAAGGGCCTAAACCCTCAAAACCCCAAAATGCAATATATCATTCGCCAAATAAAATAAATTACTAAATATTTTGGAAAAAGTTTCAAATCATATGTTAGAAGCAGAGCTGGACATACTTTTATAGTTCACTACAAGAGTAGTTAAAACTACGTAATTAGCTACTTTTTGATGAAAAACAGTTGTATTCAAAATACTTTATATTTTTACAAAACAGTCTAAAAATTAGTTATTTTAACTACCTTTTGGTATTTACCAGATGATACTTGGAAAAAAACATATTCTCATATCAAAATATAGTTTAAAAACCTACTATTTTTTTCATTTTAGCTTATTTATTTGGGAGCAATAACAACGAATTGTACTGTTTATAATTGTATGTGAATCTTGATATTTATATTATTTACTTGATACTTTTACAAACACCAAATATTAAAAAAAAACATAATAATAAGCACTAACTAAAACTACACCTAAAATCTAAAACTAAAGGACAATATTTCGATTTTACTTAAAAACTTATCTTTCCTTAACTTTAACTAACTTTAGGTACATAAATAGGTATATAAGTACTTATGGTACATTAATTTAATGTAATAAATATAAATTTCATAAAATTAATTTTTCTCCATTTTTGAAGTGTTTTCTTTCCGTATCTTTAAACTAACTTAAGGTACATAAATAAGTATATAAGTACTTATGCTATAATAATATATAAAAATATCATAAATTATATAATAATACAAATTAATGTCTAATGAGGTAGAGACAATTAATGCACATTCACCAACCTGTCCAGAAACATTAGTGGCGAAAAACAATAAAACATATATTTCCCTATTTGTGATATATTAATGTAAAAAAAAACATTTTTATAGCATGAATAAATTCTGTATTTTAGTACTTATTTAAAACTACGACAAGAGGCCTGTTAGTCCAGGAATCATGGAGATGGATTGCAACATTTTTCCAGTAGTCTGAACATATGAGAGCACAAACTCGGTGATAACTAAATTAATTTATCTCAAAAATTATTTTTTTTGTGATGTGGTCGGCCTATGTATTAGCACTCTGCACATTCTTAAACAACCCTTTGAGAGGTATTATTATTGAATGAAAAAAGTCCAAAATTATATTATTCAAGTGACAACCTCTAAAAGTGACTTTGGTTTCTAGGCTATGTTGCATATGAGTATGGTATATATAAAATTAATTGATATTTTAAGATTTGAAAGTTATTTTTTACAATAAGTATGATCATTTAAAGTAGAACTTGAAATCAAAATAGACGTTTTTAAAGTTTCTTTTATAATTTTTTTTCTATAGAATTTGGTTTCGCAATATTTTTTCTTAACTTTTTTCTTTTTTTTGTTGAAAAAAACTTTTGTACTTCGATTCTTTTATTGGCAGGTTCTTTAGATTTTTGTTCATTTATTGATTTATTAATTATTGAAGATTGTGATGCCATAGAGCCTAAGGTATTAAGAGATTTTACATGTCTATAAATATGTTCTTTCTCTTCATCAGTATAAACAAAACAGTTCAAATTTTTTTGAAGTTGAAGCACCTCATCTTTAACCTTATTCGACAATTCTTTTAAACATTTTTTAGAAACAGATTGTACAGCCAAACTACTTAGCAAATCTGTCACCTCTGTCTTTTTTTTTGACTCATTTACCTGAATACCTTCTGCTGTACAATTATTTTCCACTGAACTGACTAATGCATTAAGGTTAACATAATGAATATGCTTACATATAGTAGCTTGTATAGAGTAATCTAAACAAGAGCACTGAAAAGAATGCACACATATATGACAATATATACAACTTAAAGCACAACAAATATCATTTTTAACTTTCGTAACAGTATATTTAATCTCATTATTTCCATCCACAATGTCGTAAACATTTGCATCCCTTATAGAAATGTCCAAAGTAATGTTTAGTGCAAGTCTGTGTCTATTTTTTATTTTGTTTAGATGTACATTAGCCTTTCCTTTTGTCAATTTGATAATTCGTCCCACAGTTTTGTCCCGTAAAAATTTTTGAAGAGAATGTAAGGATTTGTCTAGTCTCTTAATTTTTTTCCCTTCTAGGTAGTCATATTTAATGATTTTGTGCATGCTCTCAAGACGCATATTTGTGTTAATGCCACTAGCCTTACGATAGCAATAAGCCCAAAGAGATCGGTTAGAACAGTAATGATTCATTAAATAATCATACATATTCTTGGTATTATCATCATTAGATAAAATTAATAAGAAAGATGCAAATTCTTCCTCAAAACAATTTTCATCCAAGCAAGTTTGAAGATATTTTAATGTTTTATACACCCATTTTCGTTTTTCTGGATCTACAACTTTAGACAAATTTTGTTGCCAAGCCCTATCTACATGCCAAGAGCAATATAGTTGTTTTTTAACTAAACCCATAATCCGTGTCCAAGCATTAAAATAAACATTTGTAACATCCGTCATGAATACATCACAACTAAAGCAACTTTCGCTAACATGCAAAGTTGCCTTTTTTATGTAGGAAAAAAAAATTTCATATACATATGTGTCTTTCCTATTAGCAAAAAGGAATGCAACTGGAAACCCTTCACCAAATTCGTCTAAGACTAACACTGTTGTCAGCTCAAAATCATAAGCGTTTAGACCGTGAGTGCCATCAACACAAATTATTTTGCTACCAAATTTTTTGAAAATGTCAATTTGAGTGGAATTCATAAATATTAAGCAAAAGCCATTAATACTTAAATTCCATTCAGATGTTTCAACTCCTTGTTCTTTAAAAAAAAGTACTGGGTTACTGGTACTGCTGCTACATTCTTTTACCCACAGTTTGATTGATGTTAATATGGAATGCAGCTTTAATATTATTAACATCCTTCCGAGTAATAATTTTGTCGCGACTGATGCCCCCCTCATAATTCCATGCAGACTCCAACACTCTATCAAAGAAAACAAAATAAATAAAAAATATATTAAAACAGTGTTCAGTTTTAAAAGGCAAAGACAAGAGTTAAAGTAACCATGGATTTTCTATGATTATTCTGTGAATAATCACTCCATTCAAATAATTTTTAGATGTCTGGAACACTCACAGAATATTCTATGAAATAGCTAACTGAAAAATTAAAGTAATCTGCAAAAATATTCTTTTTAACTGATTACAAAAAATGAGGAGTTTACAGTATAACCCTATGTATTTTTGTATGCATGTACATTGATTATTCCTCGAAAGTTTCACAAATTTGAATTACATTTTCAGGGATTATTCAAGATATTGCTAGGGTTGTCTTATAATAAGCAATTGAAAAAATGCTAAAAATTAGGGAATGGTAATTTTCATTTTTTCAGCATGGTCTGTATTGAATTCAAGACCAACACACACATTCACCATATTATCAAGTAACTACTTATTACTTACAATAAAACTCTAACACATATAGAACAAAAAATACAATTAATTTTATCTAAATTAGGTACCTATATATAACATACCACCACCCCATATTTCACAACTCTTAAAAGGTATAACAATAACTTATGATTGATTCCTGTAGTAACAGAAGGCATACTTTTCTACATCAAAACAAAAAAGGCTTGGCCCAAACTATCAAAAATGCAGTTTACATACCAAATTACAGGTTTTGATAAAAAAAAGTTGCCTACTAGGACATGAAAACTTACACCAGAAACAAAATATGTCTATACTCCAATATTTAAAAAAAGAACTAGTCACAATTTAGCATTTTGTTGCATTTACTAGACCATTTAGGATATGTAAACATGCACTATACCACCTCCCTCCACCAAGAAAAAAATTCTTACATTTGGTTTGAACATAATGAACTGCCCGCTCCAATATTATCACCATGTTAGCTATATTTTCTGTGATATAACCTGTGTGATAAAAAATATTATTAATTACCATAAGAAGATAGTACAAAATATATAAAACAATTTTGAGAAAGTAGTGATAAGAATACAAACCTAGTTGTAGGAATACCCATCAAAAGTTTCTGAGCTACATCTTTCTTACATTGCTTGGAAATACGTAAATGCTGGACGTCTTCATCATGACCATAATGAGTAGAAAAATATAAAATTGTACATTTGTTGGTAGGAATAGCTCTTCTTACAATTATTTGGCTGGTACAACCAAAATATTTACAGCTACCTTGAGATTTTTCATTGCGTTTCCGCATCTCTTCAGGGACGGGTTTTGATTTCCCTATTAAAATAAAAATGTATCTATGACAAATATTATACATAATGTACATACTGTTTAAATTGTTACCTGATCTTGAGCACATCAGAACTAATTTTTCAGTATCACCACTTGCATTCCTTGTTACTCCCCTTGCTTTGTAAAAATTTATATTATAATTAATCTTCTCTCTCTCGAGCCAGTTTTCAAATTCTAAAACAATATACATTACAATGTGTACATTTATTAAAACTGAACACTGACAACAACTATATTTTGTATTTGAATAAATAAACCCTATTAATATCTATTCAATACCTATAAGTAAACCTAAAATAACAATTTTGGTATATGCATTTAAGCTAATAATGATTAACTAATTATTCATATTTACTTACCTTCAAATGTATCAAAGTCTAAGTGATTTTCAGTAATTTGGAAACCATGTTTCAAACCTAAATGGTTTCTGAGGTCTTTGCTCGTTTTAAATGAAATGTTGCAACCTTCAAAACATCGAAAAATCGTTTTTTCGAAGCTATAATCTAAAATATAAGTAGATAGACTTTAAAAAACTGTGTGAAAAACCTTAAAAATGACTTTAACTTACACTTAGGATCACTTTCTTGGAGATGCTTTTTACAATGTTTATTGAAATTTCCTTTAGAAGAAAATACTTTTTCACAAATACCGCACTCTAAATTAGAAGCCATTTCAAATTCCAACAAAAATTATTCAAAAAAAAAAGAGGATAAATAATACACAAAACTTTTCTCGGTTTCGGTTTTTGTTTTTACAACGAGAATGGTGCCAAAGTTGTCAGTATTCAAACAACTGACACGTGACGTTTACGTGTAGAAACGCGGCAACATTGTATTCCAAACAGGCGAGAGTAGTTATAATAGGGGAGCGCCTCCTCCTCCTCCTCTTCCTCTCTCTCATGTCCCTCATTCTTAACTTCCTCCCCTTTTATTCTCATTCGCATCATATTTTTAATTTTTTCTCTTTGTTCTCCCACATTTGATTTTGCATTCTTAAGTCTTATAAATAGGTGCATCAAGATCATTTTAGTATGTTAAGGTACGAGTGACTGTTAAAAGAAAAAAATCTGTTGAATAAATCTATTAATAATAATATTAAAATAAAATGAGTGAATCAGTTGGAGAAAGAAATCGATCCATTCCGCTTCAGACAATTAGCCTCGAAGAAATTATACCAGGAGTTCAAGAAGAAAATATACCATTAGTTCGAGAAGAAAATAATGGGATTGTTTTAAAAAATTTGAATAAAACTGAGAGTGAAGAGAAAAAAGTGTTTTGTGCTATTTGTTTTGAAATAATCGAATATTATGATTCATGTAGACCAAATACATGTTCCCACATTTTTTGTTTAAAATGTATTTTAAGATGGAATGATGAAAATGGTTGTTCTATAATGGTAAACAATTGTCCTGTATGTCGCACTAGATATTACTATTTTTCGATCTCTTCGATATCTTCGAAGATGTAATTAGACATCATTTTGTTGTAATTTTAAAAAGAGGATAATATTTTTTTATAATTTGTGTTTGTGAAAACTCTGGTAACAAATAATTTTGTAAAAAAAAGTAAATGTAAATATATATAATAATTGACACACATTTTTTCCTTTTCCTATATTGAAACGACAACAATGATCTAACAAGTTTTTTAATGCATACTAATTTTCACATTACATAACAAAACAATTGTTATGGGTTTACACAAAAGTGCCACGCCCTAAAATGGCACCACTTTTGCAAATGGAAGCCTAAATTTTCTTATGGGAATTTACATGTAAAAATGACGATTTTGATTGTCGGACCGGCATAGCCTAATCTACTACTTTTTAATTATACTAATAATATTAATACAATTTGCAACAAGTAAGAGAAAACTCAATTGAATACAGAAACAAGCGTTAACAAAATGTTATATGAGTGCTTCTAGTAGCAGTTGACATAATCGACACTTTTTTACATATGATTAGCTATTTCATTTAGAAATACAGTGTCAGATGTTAGAATAAAAAGAAGTATTTTGCATATAGCACTGAAAATATATAACCGCTTATAGTAACAGTTGACATTTTTTAAAATTAATATTGTTGACGTATTCTACTTATTATCTTTACAATTTATGTTTAAAATTAATATTTTTGACATTATCTACCCATTACGTTTATAACCTATATTTAAAATTAATATTGTTGAAATAATCTACACATCACCTTTACAAACTATGTTTATTATTAATATTTAACAACATAATCTTCTATCTCTTTTTTTTCATTTTTATTGCAGTAAAAGCAAGCATGTTCAGGAATTAGTAGAAAAAGATGTATCCTACAAATAGCACAATGTAAATCAGAAGCACTAACAACATAAGCTCTTTTGTAGTGGCAGCTCACATGATCGGACTCCCCTCTCCGTAAATATCTCATGTGAATTGCACTACAAGGAAGGCAAATAGCAAATGTTCCTAGTCTTCGACTTTCAATTTTAGAGTAGCTTTGTATAACACATACATCTTTTTCTTCAAAATTATTAAATAATTCACTAGCCCTAAACTTGCTTACTTTTACGTCAGCCTCGGTTCCTAAATTTAGCAGTTGTCCATCCATGTCCACTCCTTCGTCAATTTCCTGATCATCTTCCTCCATCTCTTCTTCTTCCTCCTCAATATAATTAATGTCGATGTTAAACAAGAATGATCTTCTAACAAGCCTAGATGATTTGTCCAAAAATGAATGTTTATAAGTGATGGAATCGCCTTCCAAGTTAATAAAAATTTCTTCTCTTTCTTCAATTTGAGCGGCGTTCTCCACATTATTTTTTTCAATTTGGTCAGCGTTTCCAATCATATTTTCTGCCATCGTTAGGAGCTTTAGATTTAGATAGATATATTTGATAAAAAACAATTTTGGTTATAGCTTATAAATAATATCGACAACTGATATTACAGCGAATGATACTGTATGATCGTCGAGTGGATGTTCTTAAGTATATATCCCATCGACCACCACTTTTACTACCTGCAATACTTAAGTTTTTTTTTTTCTTTTTTCACTGTCCCTTTTCCTGTCAGTTTCCTCGCTCCGCCAACCCCCCATAAGGGGGGAGACCCCCTTAAACCCCCCTCACCCTCACCTTATCTTCTTTCTCTCCCTTCCTTCTTTCTCTTTTTTATATGTTTCTCCTTTTTCCTTCCTTCTCCTTTTTCCTTCCTTCTCCTTTTTCCTTCCTTCTTCTTTTTCTTTCCTTCTCCTTTTTTCTTTTCTTCTTTTTTAATCTAACCTAACCTAACCTAACCTAACTTAACTTAACCTGAAGAGCGTAGCCCAAAATTGGGGAACCGGGATTTGAGTCTCGGAAATTCAGGGGTCCGGGGGGGGGAGGGGGGTAAGGTTGTTGATCGGCTTGGTAAAGTGGTTTTTAGAGATTGTCGTTCAACTTTAAGTAGGACACATGTGATTAACTTTTGCATATAAAATCGCCTCAGCGAAGAGACGAATGCAATTGATTTCTGCATTCACACTGTGCAGAGCTCGCGAGTTTTCTGGTGTTTACATTGTGTCTATTTGGTAAATTTTTATTTTTATTTCTAACATTTTTATTTGGCAAGATTTAATTCTTATATATATATTGGTGACATTTTTATGTACATTTGTTGCATTTTTATTTGTTATTACGATTTTTTTCATAATGGACAATTTTTTGGCATCGAGTAGCAAAATAATTGACAATGACTTTGACTTATACACATGTACTCAAATGCAAAATTTTGCAAACCAACAAAACAATGAAACAGAAGTATTTACAACTAGTCAACAACAAACTATTCAGGACTTGAATGAAATTATTTACAATAGCCAAGTTCAGAATAATGCCAACAAACACAACAACGAAAAATATTTATTTACAGCTACTCAACAACAAACTCTTGACGATCTTAATGACATTATTGACAACAAAACGGACTTAATTACAACAAAAACTAAACAAACTCTTGAAGAACTGAATGACATTGACGAAACTCAAAATTCTAGCTATGAGGATATTGTTTGTTTTCAAAAATCTAATCCAAATTATTTAACATTAAAATCGCCAATTAATTCTCCGAGACCAATTTGCTCTCCCTTTTTGTTTAGTGAAAATTCTGATTCGGAAGAAGAACAAATTGATCAAAATTTAAGTTTGGCTATTTGTCCTACTAATTCACCATATGATATTGTAAATTCTGATTCGCAAGAAAAACAAATTGATCAAAATTTAAGTTCGGCTATATCTTCTATTAATTCACCATATGCTATTGTAAATTCTGATCCGCAAGAAAAACAAATTGATGCAAATTTAACTTCGGATATTTCTCCTAATAATTCACCAGTTGAACAAAATTCAATTTCGAAACCATCATTTATTATTAAAAAAAAATTTAAAATTAATAAAAAAAATAAAAAACAAATAGCAAACCTTAAGTGTCTGGGTTTCGCTATTCAAAATTTAACTAATTTGATCACAATTAAAAAGGGAGACGAAAGTACGGTGAATTATGTTAAACAGGCCTTTGACAAATTAGTTGACTCATTTGAAGAAATGGATTCATAAAGTCAATTAATTTCTATTGCTTTTTTCAAAATTTGACTATAACTAAATAAAAATGCACAATATTAATTTTATTATTATACAAAGAACTTCAAAAATGCAATTGCTTTTTTCAAAATTTAACTATAACTAAATAGAATTGCACAATATTAATTTTATTATTATTATTATGCAGAAAACTTCAGAAATGCATAAGTGTGTAACATGTAATAAAGTCTTTACTAGAAAGGATAATTTACTGCGACATATTAAAAAACATGTTAACGGAAATTCCACAAAACTCAACAGTTGGTTGAAAAAACCAAAGCTTGTTAAAGGTAAGAACATTTTATTTTTCATGTTATATTTTGTAAAATATTTTTTTCTTAATTTATATAGATTCTACAAATATTGTAAAATATTGTAAAGAATGCAAGAAAAATATAAACCAAAGTCTATGGGGTGGACATCTTCGATCTAGTGTGCACAAGAACAATTCCAAAATAGGCTTGGAGGAAGGTGTTGAAATTATCAAGTCAGCATTCAGGGAACGAATAATATCTTATAGGATTTCCTCACACCAAAACTTCATAAATGTGAAAGAATATTTTCAACATTTGGAATACAAAATTGCACATCTAATAGATCAAGAACTGCAGAAACATAAATGTATCAAGCTAAATATGGAACTGTTCGGTTTCTATTTTAACCCCAGCAGCGACAGCTATGATGTCAAATCTTTTAATGCGCCGTTCCAAGTCATTTGCCAGGGATATCAGAAAAAAGAACTGTTAGAGCAAATCTGCACCATTATTGACCAGAAAGCTGACGAATTTGCAGAAAGAGATTCAGGTAAAGAATTTATTTTCGATTTTACAACAGCAACAAAAAAAGTAATTTTTTAATTTTTACGTTGCAGGATGGGCTTTGATGAATTTACTTCATTTGGAAATTAATGTTAACAAGCACAATCCGCTGAGAGCCTCATCTTTTATCGAACTTCCTCAAGAGATCAAAGACGTCAAGCTGTGATCAACATTAGGAATGATGACAACTTTTGCTTCGCCTGGGCAGTTGTGTCTGCTCTTCACCAACCACGCGGATTAGATTTTGAAACTTCATCCTACCCACACTACTCTTCTGTTTTGGATATGTCAGGTATAGAATTTCCAATGTTGCTAAAGAACATTAAGATTTTTGAAGAAAAAAATAACATTTCTATTAATGTATATGGATTAGAAATTATAAATCCTAAAAAGGGGTATGAAGTAATTGGTCCACTTTATTATTCATCGAATAAAAAAAATCAACATGTCAATTTATTGTTAATAAGTGATGATGATGAAAAAACTTTTCATTATTGCTATATTAAAGATTTATCAAAACTAGTTTCTGCACAAATTTCTAAACATCACGGAAAAAAATATATTTGCGATGGTTGTTTACAATATTTCCCTACAGAAGAAAATTTATTACAACACAATAGCTATGATTGTGATCATTTACGAATTAACCTACCTTCTAAAGAATTAATAAAAGATAAGTTTGGAAACTATTCATATGATAATATTTTGAAATTTGTAAATTATCATAAACAAATGAAAGTTCCTTTCGTGGTGTATGCAGATTTTGAATGCATTTTAAAGCCTTTAAATAATGACAATGTTGATAAAAATCCTAATACTTCATACACCTTAAAACAATATGAACATATTCCACATTCATTTGCCTATTACATTAAATGTTCCTTCGACGATAATTATTCTAAATTTTAAAAATATAGAGGTCAAAATTGTGATACATTATTTATAAATTCTTTAGAAAGAGATGTGTATAACATATACAATAAATATTTAAAGGCTCCTAAAAAAATGATCCCTTTGAACGAACTGGACAAAATTTATCATAACTATGAAAAAGTTTGTCATATTTGTAATAAACCTCTTTTAAATGACAGGGTTGCAGATCATTGTCATATAACCGGTCTTTATAGAGGTCCAGCTCATTCACTCTGCAACATAAATTACAGAATACCTAACTTTATTCCAGTTATATTGCATAATTTGCGTAATTATGATTATCATCTATTTCTTAAAAAATTATGCTTAAACAAAGAACAACTAACAGTTATCGCACAAAACAAGGAAAAATATATTTCATTTGAAAAGCTTATTCATGTGGATAACTATTTTGATAAAAAGACACAAAAGGCTAAGAAAAAAAATATATCATTAAGGTTTATTGATTCTTTTCAATTTCTATCCCATTCTTTATCAAAACTCTCTGAAAGCTTAAAAGATGAACAATGTAAGGAAATAAAAAAAATTTTCAATGATGAAGAAAGATTTAAACTTATTCGGCAAAAAGGTGTATTTCCTTACAGTTATATTGATGATTATTTAAAATTAGAAGAAACAACTTTACCTCAGAAAGACCAATTTTATAATACTTTAACGGATGAGCACATCAGTGATGCAGAATACCAAAGAGCTGTAAAGGTTTGGCAATTGTTTAAATGTGAATCTCTTGGTCAATACTCCGACGTTTACTTACTCTCTGATACTTTACTTTTGGCAGATATTTTTGAAAATTTTAGAAGCACTTGTTTATCCACATATAAGCTCGATCCAGCTCATTTTTACACTTTTCCAGGTTTATCCTGGGAGGCGTGTTTGCGTTATACTGGAATAGAGTTAGAATTGTTAACTGATCCAGATATGATACACTTTTTCAAAAAAAGCGTTCGCGGTGGTGTGAGCTCTTGCATTTGTAGAAAATCTGAAGCTAATAACCCATTTCTTTTAAATTTTGATCCTTTAAAGCCAACTAAATACATAATTTATTATGATGCAACAAATTTGTATGGTTATGCAATGTCACAGCACATTCCAACGGGAGATTTTGTTTGGTTAACAGATAAAGAAATCAATGATTTAAATATTATGAATATTTCTAAAAAATCTAATAAGGGATATGTTTTAGAAGTTGATTTAGAATATCCTACAAGTCTACATTCCTATCATAACGATTTTCCGTTTTGTCCAGAAAACTTTAAACCGCCAAATTCTAAATGCATAAAATTAATACCCAATTTAAATGATAAATCAAAATATGTTATTCACTATCAATTATTAAAACAATGTTTGGAACATGGACTCAAGTTAACTAAAGTTCATAGAGTTTTACAGTTTTCTCAATCTGATTGGTTGAAAAAATATATAGACTTGAATTCAAGATTAAGAAATGATTCAAAGAATGAATTTGATCGTAATACTTACAAGTTGGCAAATAATAGTATTTATGGCAAGACTATGGAAAATGTTGATAGGAGAATTGACGTAAGACTTGTTACAGAGTGGGAAAAAAATAGAAGAAAAGATGGTGCTGAGAATTTAATTGCAAAACCATATTTCAAGGACTTAACAATATTTTCTGAAAACTTGGTAGCTATTCAAATGCAAAAGATTCAAGTTACTTACAATAAACCAATATATGTAGGTTTCTCAATATTAGATATATCTAAAACTGTCATGTATGATTTCTTTTATAATTTTTTAAAACCTCTTTATCAGGAAAATATTTCACTTTTATACACCGATACCGATTCGTTCATTTTAGAAGTCACAACTCCAAATATTTATTCTGACATGATAAAAAATATTCACAAATTTGACACATCTAATTATGAATTTAATAATATTCATGAAATGCCTATTACAAAGTCAGTTATAGGAAAATTCAAAGATGAATATGCTGGTGAACCCATTACTGCTTTCTTTGGTACTGGAGCAAAAGCATATTGTATTAAAACGGAAAACAGTTTAACAAAAAAAGCAAAAGGTGTTAAAAAAAGTGCAATTAAAAAGCAGTTGGATTTTATTCATTATAAAGATGTTGTTGAAAATCATTCTAAAACCTTTTGTTCAATGTATGTTTTTCTATCTAGACAACATACAATTTTTACAGAGTTAATTAATAAATTGGCTTTGAGTTCCGAAGATGATAAGCGGTATAAAATTCCCTATAGTTTTAATACATTAGCTTGGGGACACCAAGATATTGCTTTGTATCAATGGAATGCAGAACATGAAGATTTAGATATATTTATGTAGATATTATAAGGTATTTAAATTTGTTGTTTTTGAAACCAAAGTTAGTCTTCATAAGTCTTTCACAAAATGTGCATAGAAACTTTTGACAAAGAAATTGATAACAGTTATTTTAAAACATATGAAAAACGACTTTCCACTTTTAAAAAATGGAAAGGAAAATTGAGACCAGAAGTGTTAGCTGGAGCTGGCTTTTACTATACTTCAATCAATGATATTTGTAAATGTTTTTATTGTGGTATTGAAATTTTTGATTGGTTAAGTTATGATGATCCTATTGTGGAGCATAAGAAATTTGCTAGGAATTGTGATTT
The DNA here is from genome assembly GCA_030620095.1 of Kuschelorhynchus macadamiae. Lineage (NCBI taxonomy): Eukaryota > Metazoa > Arthropoda > Insecta > Coleoptera > Curculionidae > Kuschelorhynchus > Kuschelorhynchus macadamiae. The sequence goes on from JAUTXW010000345.1 coordinate 27,795, forward strand.
AAATAACTGTTTATGGAAAAATAGGAATCGAATAATTGTAACCATTCAAAATAAGTCTTCAAGCTACACATTTTATATAGTATTATTAATATCCTTATTTATGAACTTTTACATATATTTAAATTAAGTATTTTATTGTTATTTTTTTACAACTGCTTTTGCTTTCGTGGTGAAAGTATCTGCTTAATGTTAATAAATTTGGAATATAATTATTAATTTGTTTTAATGACTATCAGTAGATCTCAATTTATTCTTCTTTATTTTATTTTCCAAAATGTTTTTTATGTTCATCATCCCCCTGGCGTAACACAGTGTGAAATATGTTTTTCTAATAAAACAGACGTCACTCTAAGTAAATATTGTAAATTTATGAAAATTGGATTAATTAACAATAGTACAATTAGTTGGATGGAACGAATAAATGGAAATGAAAATGCAAGTAAATTTTTTAAAATTTTGTATCATTATCCAAATCGATCTATTTTTGATACAAATTGGATAGAAAGATTAGAGTTTAAAAATAATCAGTTACAAATTTTAACCCCCAACTGTACCAATTATTATGACGGATTCAAAAATTATTACTTTTCCATCATTAGTGTTACATTAAACTTTGCATTATTTTTATACATTACCATTTTAATTATTTATCTTTATTACAAATTTCAAACTGGAAATCTATTTTTTCATTAATCCATTTTAATCGAAACTTTAAAGAAAGTGGGGATGAGAATATTTAAGTACAAGAATAACACAATATGTTTCAGTCTCGTTTAGTCATTATGAACAACGCCGTGGTTCATAAACCTTTGGAAACGCTTCTTAATTCAAAAATTTATTTTTTAAATAATTCTTTGTCAAAATTTGTTCTTGTTGGCATTAGTTTAAATGATTTTTCTCCAAAAATTGTAATTGGTGGAAAAACTGGATTTTCAATCGCACTAACCGAAGAAAATTGGAAAGACATTTGTGTTCATCAAGGAATTATTGTAAACAATTTCTACTTTCCTCAAGTTGATCAAACCAGTGTGAATATAAACAACATTCATCTGCAGGTTCAGAAAATAAATGATACCCCTGTTCTACAAATTACAAAAGGCCCACACTTCATATACTTAGGACAAGAGTCTTTGGACAATTTGTGGCGATTAAAGGAAATTATTGATTATAGATTATCTATACTTAAAAGGCAAGAATTCAATACATATTTCAAAATATTTCAAAATAATATTTCATCTGATTGTGGCGACTTGTGTACGCATGTTTATAATATAATAAGTCCAACAGAAAATCCTAACAGTGAAAATGTTTCAACTATGATGGAATTACTTGCTTTATATCCTGAACAAATGGAAAACAAATTGAAGCAAAATGGAACAAAACGAAAATATTACGAAGAAAACAATGAAAATGGATCAAAAAGAAAATATTACGAAGAAAACAATATCTTTTCTGGAAGAGAACAATAAGGTGCATGTGTTAGTGAAGTGGAGCTTTGCTTACAGACAAGCCCGTAGGAGTAACTTTCAGATGTGGTACTTAGATAGACTCCGTTTTGAAAAAAGAATAAATGATTGTAAACTTATTCTAGATTCGATATTATCTGAGGAGCATAGAAATAAAATATATTTGACACGTTTTAATAAAAATTGTATTTCATGTTTTACTTAATAAAATTTTAGTTTAGTAAATGTGAATTTTATTTGAAATTAATTAGCACATTAAGACTTTGTAATTTGTATCAGCTAAAGCATAAAGTGAGGAACAGAAATAAAACAAATTTAACTAAAATTTAATTTCAATTTAATTAAACAATATTTTTTTTATCAATCCATGTATTATATTTTTTATCAAGTCCTAACCATTTCACATAAACTTTGTTTCCTTTCCTTCTCAAAATCTTCTCAATAAGATACACATCGGTATGCTTTACTTTTAGTAATTCTTGCTCATAAAAACCACCCAGAATGTCCTGATTATCTTCGTCTTGAATTAAATATGTCCAAGGGTTTGTCATCTTAACTTCTTTAATGTGGAATATCTCATTTGACCAATTTGGTGTGTAACCTTTTGAAAATGCCTCTCGATGCTTGCTTATTCGTACGTGATCACCCACTTTAAACTTTGGAGATTTTATATCTAACGTTTTAGCATGAGTAAATGCAGATTTCAAGATTCTATTTTCATTTGTTTTATTTACTTGTTTTGGCTTCATTCCTATTGAAGAATGTTTTGTATTGTTATAATCTTTTACAATATCCGCTAATATATTAAACCATTTGTAATTTCCTTGAATGCTAAATATTTTCCACATATTATTCTTTAAAGTCCTGTTCACTCTTTCTACTATACTCGCTTTCAAATTGGAAAACGTGCTATAATGGTTAATTCGAAATTGTTGCATCAAATTTTGAAAATTTACATTGAAAAACTCTCTCCCTCTATCCGTTTGCAAGTTTTTTGGTGGAGTTTTTGCACTGATTAATATTTTTTTCATTGCCGCTGTTACGTCTTTTCCAGATTTAGATTTTAACGGTTCGGCCCAAACATACTTAGAAAATACATTTATGGTAATCAAGATATATTTAAATCCCTTATTAAATTTGGCATAGGGTAACATTTCAACCAAATCAGCTTGAAAAAGATCATTTAACCCTTTCACTTCCACCCTTCTGCGTTTGTAGTTTTTTCTAGCAGGTTTATGTAATTCATTAACGACTTGTTGTTTAACGGTTGTCATGACAACAAACTTGTTTATTCAATTTTAAGGAAGTTCACTTTCTATGTTTTGTAATAATTCGAAATATAACTTTTATATGTTTTTTCCCATTCATTCAATTTATCAATTTGTATTGTATAACTTTTTTCATTTAAAATTTTACTAATTTTAGTAATCTCCTTTTCTAACGCATTAAAGGATTTTTTTATCTCTCCAGTTAAGAAAGTAGTTGATCTACTATCACTATTTTTTAATTCCTCTCTGTTTTATTTAATTCTTGTTATAATTTCTTAATTACACTGGACATTATATTTTCCAAGGAAATATATTGTTGATTTTCTTCCAAAGTGAGTTGGTCAATTGTTCTACTGTTAAGAATGCTATTTTGATTTCTTTTTTTTTCATCATCTAACCTTTTTATAAAAGTTCTTAATTGTTTAATTTTTTCCTTGTGTTTTTCAATTATTACTTCTCTTATATTTGTTTCCATTATTTTATTAATTTTGTTGATATCATCACTTAATTTTTTGTCTTCCTTTTTAACATGTTCATTTAAAAATTGCAAATCTTTACTTATTTGATTTAGCGTTAGCAACTGTTTATTAACGTTTTCAATTGAGGTATAGCATCCTTTAATCTGGTTTTCATACTTTAAAAAATTTTCATCAAAAACCTTAAGCTTTTTAGCAAAGATTTCATTATTTGTTTCATTTTCACCTAATCTCCTTTTTAAATTATTAATGTCACTTATTCTCTCTTGATTTTGTTTTGAAATATGGCGTCCAAATTTATCAACTGTCATGTTGAGCTTTCATTAAACAATAAATATGATTATATTTGATAGCTGTTATTTATAGTATTACTTTATCTTCTCTTAATTCTTCAATAATAGAGATAATCTCGTTACTATGAGCATTATTTCCCGCATCACTTGATGAAATTAATAAACGTAGCCTATCAACAATTTCGTTAACATTATTCCAGTATACATAGTCTGTATTTGATCTGTTTGTTTTCAAAATTAATCCCTTTCCTGTAGATTTGGCTCTAGTTGTTCTAAACGGAGGTTTTGGTTTGTTAAATGCTGTAACTAATCTTGGCAAGGTTTTTGTCTTTGTAATCCCCTTTCTTTGTAAATATGGTCCTATTATTGTAACATATTTGTGTGATGTATTTCCTTGAACTTGTTCATTTGAATCAAAATTCCTACGATATACATTTGTTTTAGCTAGAATGTTCATGTAATTATCTAAATCTTCCTTCTTATAACCTTTCGGTTCTTTTTTGAAAAGCAATTCGTATAAACCTGGCGTGCCTGTGTACGTTATTCCTCCCACTTTAATGTCTTTTCCAATAATTTCTACCGGTATCTGTGTTAAACCAAAAGAAAACTTATCCGTTTCGAGGTCATGAACTATTCCATAATAATGGTCAAATTTATGTTGTGTATCTTTCACACCCTCATCAATATATGATCTGGGTAATTCATGAAAATCTGCTAAGTAATCTTTATATGATGGTGTACCAACATAGGTTTGAATTGTTTTTCTAGTTTGTTCCAATATGTCTGACAAGTTTAAATTTGTTGTTGTGTCACTAGAAGGATCTGAAGTTTCTGCTATAACAGTTGATGACAATGGTTGTACTACAGGAGAGGAAGAAGTGATACTACTGTCATTTAAAAATGTTGGTAGTTCTGTAGGGAGTGACGGAGTTTTTCCTGTTTTCTGAATATTTTTCGTCGGAGTTGATGTTTTATAAAGCTTTGTAGGTGTTTTGAAATCTTCATACTTTGAAACTCTTTCTTCTTTTAAATCGAATGGTTCGGATTTACCAATACTTGAAATTAGCTGTTTAAGTGGTTGTGTTATTGGTCTGTAAGTTTGTTCTAATTCGGACTGAGCAGTAGAAGTAGCTAATTTCAAGCTTTGATATTTCTGCTTCACGGCTTGTCTCGATCTTATTAATTCTCGAGCTAAACGTTTATCCATGCTGTACAAGTTTTAAATGAAATTAAACTGCAAATTTTTTACTTTTATAAATATATAAAGGAATCGAATTTACTCCTATATCTGCCGTGATTTACTTCACAATCTTTGTCAATTACAAGAAAGCCATATGGATCCATCCAACAGTTAGCACAAATATTTTTAAACTGATCAAATGTCATATCCTATATACAGTGGTCATTATATATATGTTTTAAACTCAAACAGTCCTGTTTAAATAAAATTAATAAGTTTGCATTTTCTCGAATTAGACGTTTAAGGATTGAGGAATATCCTTGAAAAATAAAAAAACAATCGGTGTTTCTATGCCTTCCATGCGTGAAATAGTCCCTAATAATAGATTGATTATGACAAGGAATATCATCAAAAATGATAACGGAATTTGGCTTTATCTCATGAGGTGAAATAATGTTCTCATCGCTATCATATTCAAAGTATCCAATTTCTTTCATAGGTTTTAACAACTTTCTTAAATATTCATATTTTGGTTGATCTAATGACTTTGAATAAACATAGACATTTTCAAACCTAATTCCATTTGGATGCTCGAGCAGTGTAAGCATAACGTTGGTTTTACCGCTACCACTGCAACCAACTATAAGCCCTCTTTTTGAACCACCGCAAAATAAGTCACCATGCTTTCTCAACTGTTTACTTAAAATTTTTTCATCATGATTATTTACTGGTAATGAGAATTTTTGTTTTTCAATCCTCATTCTTAATCACACTAGTAAATATTTTTAGCTGTAAAAGTATTTATACCAGAAAAATGTCAATGTGCTTTTAGTATAAAAAGAACTTCAATGACTGTGGGTCGCCATAAGTTGAAAAAAACTATTAAAACACGTAATAGAAAAGGCTCTGGTTTAGTAAATAAATTAATTAGCAAACTACCTTTCGAAGTTCATATACCAGGATATAATTATTGTGGTCCCGGCACCAACTTGGAAAAAAGATTAACTAGAGGTGACGTTGGTATAAATCCATTGGATTCCGCTTGCAAAGAACATGATATATCTTACTCTCAGACTGAAGATTTATCAAAAAGACACATATCTGACCAAATATTAGAAAAAAAAGCCTGGGATAGGGTAAAAGCTAAAGATTCTTCTATTGGTGAAAAAATTGCAGCTTTAAGTGTTGCAGGAATAATGAAGGGTAAAAGAAAGTTCGGTTTGGGATTAAAAAATACAAAAGGGGGTAAAACTTAAATTGAGAAAAAAACGTATCATTCGAACACCCAAAAAAATTGGAGGATTTCTACCTCTTTTGTTTCCCATTCTTGGCGCCCTGGGTGCACTAGGTGGAGGCGCGGCAGGAATTGCTAAGGCAGTAAATGATGCTAAAGCAGCTAAACAGCAACTAGAAGAAATACATAGACATAATATTGCAATGGAAAATGCTTCTAAAGGAGGGAAAGGATTATATATTAGACCATATAAAGGAAAGGGACTATTTATTAGACCTTATAAAGGAGGATCCGTCAAAATGAAAGCAATCAGACAAAAAAAAAAACTCAAAATAAGTTTTCCAAAAAGAGCACTTACGAACAATGATATTATTAAATATGTAAAGCTGTTAAAAATAACTGGCTTTAGAGGTGTTTTTATGCTCGATGAACTTCCAAAAAAAATTAATCTGAAAGAATGTGGTATTGTAAATTTGGATAAAAAACAAAATAAAGGATCTCATTGGACTGCTTATATTAAAAATAACAAAAATGTAATATATTTTGATAGTTATGGAAATTTAAAACCACCTTTTGAACTTCTCAAATATTTTAATTCGAATGGCAAAGTGGATGTATTTTATACTTATGAAAATAAACAAAAATTTAATTCATATAACTGTGGTCAACTATCCCTAAAATTTTTGCAAAAAAATATATAAACTCATTATTTATTGTAATATCTCATTCATAAATAAACTGCAATGTCTACCACAATTGCCATATCAGGAAACAGTTCTGTTTTGTCTGCTGATTTTAATCCGCCCATATATTTAGAGGATGAAAAACAATATTACCTGGGTTTAGCTGATTTTGAAACGTTTATGACTATCCCCAATATAAAAGAAGGATATAATAAATTTTATATAGATAAAAAAGTAATTGTTATTCCCGACGGAACTTATGACATTACAGATATAGAAACATACATAAGAGAAAGTATAGAAGATTTATTTCCGAATGAAAAAATTTTTTTTCTTTTAAAAGCAAATGTTAATACTCTAAAAACTTTTTTAATGTGTAGTAGAATAATTGATTTTACCAAGGAAGATTCGATAGGAAAAATGTTGGGTTTTAATAGCAGGATACTAGAAGCTATGAAAGAGGAAGAATCAGATAATGTTGCAAAAATAACTAAGGTGAATGCTATTTGTATTGACTGTAATATTTGTGTCGGTTCTTACAATAATGGTAAACCTGTTCATATTATTCACCAGTTTTATCCAACTGTAGCTCCAGGGTATAAAATAGTTGAATCTCCTTTGCCCATTTTGTATTTTCCAGTTAGCGTCAAAGCAATTAACAATATAACAGTTAAAATAGTTGATCAAGACGGAGAACTTATCAGTTTTAGAGGAGAAACTATAACAGTAAGGTTACATTTACAAACAAGTGAAATATAAAATGGTTGTTAGATATAATAGAGCCCTTGGGATGAGACTTGCCCCTACCACTATCAACAAAGTAAAAACTTATAAAAAGAAAAAGCCTAAACAACAGTTCAGTATCAAATCCAACACCAACAAGTTAAGACGAGATAATCGTAAATTTCTCACATCCTTGGGTTTCACTGTTTTAAAATAATGAACATATTAAACGTAAACGAAAAGCTTTATGTAGACAATTCCATCGTCAGTTCTGAGCTTCACACATATCAACCATATATTTCTTCAAAATTCGATTACAATGATGAAATAAGGATCCCAATTCAAGAACTCGATGCTTACACTCTACCATCAGATAGTTTACTTTATATCGAAGGAAAATTAACTAATAAAGAAGGTAAATATAAGAAAGAATTGCTATTTATTAACAATGGTATAGCCTTTTTGTTCAGAGAAATCCGCTATGAACTAAACGGAATTACTATAGATTCAATAAGAAATGTTGGATTAGCATCAACCTTAAAAAGCTACCTTTCTCACAATACCAACGAAAGTTTAAAACTGGAAAATGCAGGTTGGTTTCCACATCGGAAAGAAGGTGATACAATTTTAGTTGATAATGATGGAAAATTCTCCGTATCCATACCACTAAAAATGCTTTTAGGATTTTTTGAAGATTACAGAAAAATTATTATGAATATGAAACAGGAATTGGTTCTTATTAGATCAACTGATGATTTAGATGGTGTTATTTTCAAAGAAGATCCGGCACACCTTGTTACTGCTCCTGACACTCCATTGGTTACTTTCGATAAAATTTATTGGAAAGTTCCTCACATTCTAGTTGATATGCCACAACAACTTGCTCTATCAAAAATATTAGAATCAAATAAAGTTATATTGATAGGATTCAGGAGTTGGGAACTTGTTGAATATTCTTCTCTAACCGAAACAACCCGTCACACATGGCCGGTAAAAACAACTAGTAAACTAGAAGCTCCTCGTCATGTTGTGATTGGCTTTCAAGAAAACAGAAAAGGGAAAATTGTTAAAGATATGAGTAAATTTGACAATATTACCTTGTCAAATATTAGAGTATATTTAAATTCTGAAAGATATCCTTATCACGATTTGTACTTAAATTTCGAAGAAAACAAATTTTCTGCTTTATACGAAATGTTTGCCAACTTTAGACAGTCTTACTATGGTGTTCCAAATGAACACATTTTTAATCCTGAACAATTCAAAAACATTAGTCCTATTACACATATTGATTGCTCCCATCAAAAAGAAACAATTCAAACGGGATCCGTAGTAATGAGAATTGAATTTGAGACACACAATGCAATTAAAAAAGATACTTCTGCTTATTGTCTTATTTTACATGACAAATTATTTAGCTACAACCCTCTTACTAAAATTGTGAAACAATTATAAACTTTATCCCCACTATTTTCATATTTCGATTTAATTTAAAGAAATTTTCAAAAGCTTTTAGTTTTAATCATGACATCAAAACTACAACTACAAATTGAAAAATTTATTTTTAAAATTAATCAACTGAAAGAAGAAATTGCAAATTATTCAAGTAAAAAAAGTCTCATTAAAAAATTTGCTGCTTTGAAAATATGAGATTGGTTATAGATATTCAAGGATTCAAAGATGAAAAAAATAAATTTATACCGAAAGAGCTTGCAGCTTTTGATGGTTATGAAATGACTCATTACATTTTTAAAAAGCCTTTTCCAATGGAGTTTCTTTCACCTGATTGTCACAAGCAGGCGGTATGGTTAACGAAAAATTATCATTGTATACATTGGAATAATGGATTTACTCCATTACATCATTTCCCAAAAATAATTGACACACTTACGAAGAAAGCAGATTTTGTTTTTGTAAAAGGAAGCGAAAAAAAGGATTTTATACAGAAATATTCTAAAAAGCATGTGATTGAAATAGATGAACAACCAGCGCTAAAGCTAATGGAACCAAAATGCTTCTATCATTCAAAATCACCTTGTATGTGTGCTTTGACAAATGTATTATTTTTATATGACAATTGTTTTATGAATGAATAAAAATATAAAAAAAAACTTAATTACCTTTTTATTTTGCATTAACCAACCATGATTGAATACAATTAATATGATACCTTAAATCTAATTTTCTGAAATCATTTAAAAGTTCATACTCATTTTTATATTTTAAATAATCATTACAAAATTTAGCGGCTAATTTACATTGTTTCATTCGATCTATATTATTAACATATGCTGACAAATCTTGTGCTTCTGCGTCTTCTTCGCCTACAATTGATAAATATTGGAAGTATGCAGCAGATATAATAAACTCTTCATACATTTCAGTAACCATTTGCTCCATTGTAAATATTATTAAATTTATTCTTCCTTTTCAATTTCTTGAAGAATAGTATCCTCGTCAATAAATTGCTTCAAGTCTTTTAAATAGTAACCAAAGCCAATATCTTTTAGATCTTGAATAAGTTGAAAAAAATTTAATGTTTCAATGTATTTGTTGCAACAGAGGGCAGCCTTTACGAATTCCTCAGATTGATTACAATAAAAGTCTATCCACTCCGGACCACTTGCCATACAATATGAGAAATAGGTTTTTGAAAGATTACTAAATTTCTCCTCTAATAATTTAACTGCAATCAGCAACTCAGCCATTTCATTTATTTAACATAATATTTTAAATATGTAGGGGGACGTCTCTTGCGAATAGGATTAACTTTCTTTGATAATACCTGTTTTTTATCTTCGTATAATTGAAACCTCTTTTGGGTTGCAATAATAGCAGGTATAAATTGGCAATCTTCTCCTATAAATTCTATTAGGTGGCTTAATTCTCCTACAAAGTATGATTTCCCAAATGTATTGAAAAACGTAGTAAGGCTTATAATTCCTTCTAAATAATCATCACAACAGTCAATTGCTTCCAAATAATCTCGTTTCAGTGGATAAAACAGCTTGGTGTATTCATCTTTCGAAATCACTTCAAAGAAATTGAGATATTTAACTTTTAACTGTCTGATAGTTGTAGTTAATTTTTCGCGATTACACATAATTCACTTATTACTTGACACATTTTTTCTTTTTGTTTTATACAAAATTGGTGGAAAAATTCAAAAATAACTTTTTACGCAACTCGAGCACAGCTTAGTAAATGTGTCTCGGCATACTAAAATGATCATGATGCACCTATTTATAAGACTTAAGAATGCAAAATCAAATGTGGGAGAACAAAGAGAAAAAATTAAAAAATATGATGCGAATGAGAATAAAAGGGGAGGAAGTTAAGAATGAGGGACATGAGAGAGAGGAAGAGGAGGAGGAGGAGGCGCTCCCCTATTATAACTACTGTTTTAAAATATATTTGTTTTATTGGTTAAATATTCCTTTATACATAATATATGTTCGCTTAACTCTAATTGTTTTAAATCATGTATAAATTTTCTTTCATTTTTACTTTTAAGAAAATCTATACATGTCTTAGCAGGTAGTTCACATAATTCTGCATGTTCCATATAGTGCAAATAAACAGTAATGCTTTGAGCTTCACTGCTTTGTCCGTCAAACGCAAAAAACTCAGAGCAAGCTTTAGACATTATGAATTCTTCATACATATCTCAACAACTTCCTCCATGATTACACTAAAAGTTCTTCCTCTTTTAAAATGTCTTTCACTAGAACGGGATCTTCAATATATTTTTTCAATTTAAGAAGATAATAACCAAATCCCAATCCCCTTATGTCATGAATAAGTTGTATTAAATCTAATGTTTCACAATATTTGTCACATGCAGATGCAGCACTCGCATACTCATTCGATAGTTTCTCGTAATAATGACACCATTGTGGTCTGCTTTGCATAGAATCCTGACAATAAGAAAATGATAACAAGTAAAATTCTTTACTTAACTTTTTAACAGCTTTCACTAACTTGCACATGACCACAACACCTTTTTATAGATCGCGGTGGTCCTTCTATACAGTCACCCTCTTGGTTATGATGAGTATAACACGGTAAATTTAACTGTAATTTCTTGTCACGTCTATAGCGTTCTGGTAGCTTTTCCCAAATTTGTAACAACTCCACTGACTCTACAAATCTTCTTAAGTAATTAAGAGGAATATATTTTAGATCACCCACCGGAATGTCCCACAATGGCGCCGTTAGTGCTAAACAAATAACTTCACCAACACGTTCAATAATATCTTCGGTAGGTACTGCATTCAACGAACCCATCTGACTAAATTTAAGAGATGAAAATGAATTGATCTGTTAGGTTGGCTGCTAGCGCATAAATAAAACATCTCCCTCCGGATGCACACGTAAGAGTGGGGAAGACCAATCAGAATCAAGCAGAGTCAAGTAGGCGTGGCAGGGACAGGCGCGGGAAGTGGGAGACCAATGAAAAAAGTGGTGGGGGGAGCGAGACTAACCCCCCAATCCCCTCTACTTATAACTAATACAAAAAAAAACGAAATATGTCAATATATTAAAGTTAATTACTGGATCGTAAACGCCCCTCTTTGCTATTTTTAGTAAAGACTAGGAATCAATATGAAATTTTTCTCTTTCCTGAATATTAAATACTTTCTATCCGTAGTATTAGTTCTCAAAAATGTAATGTATTAGCAAGTACATTCATTAAAGCAAAGTTCTATATGTATAAAGTTTAACTTGCAGTAGCCAAAAGTTGCTTATCATGACCACTATGCCCTATAAAAGGGCAGAGGTGGGAGCAAAATGGGTTTCTTCGCATGAAATGTATAGAATAGTTTGTTTCTTGGACTTGCTCAACTTGTACAACAAAATATTTTACTAATTTCTTTTTTACGTAGTTGAAGAACTATAAAAGGTGGAAGTCCATGATGTGGCTTAGCACAATCTTTTAAAAATTCACTTAAGAGAAACTCCTCCTCACTATTGAAGACCTGGCGGACATTACATTTTGGAATCATTTCGAATAGTTCAGACATTAAGTCAGGGTTGCAGTCAATTCCTTAGTCTCTGCATTTTTCAACATATCTTGTAAGTGTGGGTCTGGCATTTCGAAATTCCTCTGTAGCTCTTTTTACCGACCAACACCAAACTCCATTTAACACCGGTCTAACTGCTAACATTATTGTTTCCGGACTGGTAAGACCAATATCGATTTTTCTATTTCTGACCATTTTTAAAAATATATCTGAAGCAAAACCATTGGCACAAGAATCTTTTTGATAAAGCGCTGAACACAATAAAAATTACGTTATTCGTTTCCGCCCATTTACGTCAAACTTAATTTGACTTTCTGTATTTTTCTGGGTTTTGTTAGATAATTTTTTGATATACAGGTTATAAACGATTATATTTAGTCCCAACATCGAAAGTATTACCCATTTTCGTAGCACATATATATATATACTTCTTTTGAAAGTTTCGTTTTCGTAGGTTAGTTTTAATATTAAGTTATATTAGTTTAATATTAAAACGAATACGGAATCTGATTGTGTTCCGCGCGTAAAGGGGTACAATGGTCACCCTTTTTATCCGAAATATATAGTGACTACTGTGCCCTTATAAGGCAATCTAAGAAGCTGTCAAACAAAATCCAATATGGCCGCCTTAGGACAAACAAAGTTTTGTTTACCGTATGGTTTGCATTAGAGAGAAGCTAATTATCCAATATATTTTGTAATTTAAGTTAGATTTTTCTAATAGAGACTTAAATATGCCTTCGTTTTGCTGTGTTGTGAAGTGTGGAAGTAGGGGTGATCGCGATAAAGTAGGATTTTTCCGTATTCCAGCGGAATTACATTTTCCACACAAACCAGACCTGAACAAACTTTCAAAAGATAGACGACACAAATGGTTATCAGCTATAAAAAGGAAGGATTGGACTGAAACTAAATTAAAATATGCATCAGTTTGCAGCAAACATTTCTTGAGTGGTAAGTAGCAAAAACATTAGGTGCACTAAAACAAAAAAAAATGCTGTCTGTTTGATTTTGCCAAATTTGTTTTATTCTCAGATATTAGTGGTTATCCTTTTAGAGGAAATGTTGGCTAAGCTAAGTTAATTTAATCTGTACATGTTTGTCTAATTGTCAAATATCATTATACCTTCTTTTTCTGGCTAAATAGGATTAGCTAAGATTTCTTGTAAAAGGAAAGACACTATTATTGAAGTACTGAAATAAATCTTACTAAATCTTTGGTTTCAGGAAGACCATCCAACCTGTCTGACATCCAAAATCCAGATTGGGTCCCATCACTCCATATGGGATATGAAGTATCAAATCAGCCTTCGACTGGCGCTCAAGATCGCTATGGTAGAGCTGTAAAGAGAGCAAAACTAGCTGATTCAAAATTTGAACAGAGTTCCCCTTCCCCAGCTTCAACTTCAGCTATAACTCCTGTTGAGGAGGATCAAAATGCTCCAGATGCATTTAAAAATAATAAAAGTTGTCAAACGGACATTTCAGCAACTGAGTTTTCAGACATGGTTGTTTCACTAAGTTCGGGGCGACCTCTGGGACATACTTGTTCTTCTGAGATTACGTATAGATCACTGATGAACGATGACAAAAAAACAAAATACTATACAGGCTTTAATTCATTCAAGAAACTTGACCTAATAGTGAAGTGTTGTGAACCATTCATTACTGTTCATAGTAATACACTCTTGGACGCATCAAATCAAATTTTGTTGACATTATTTAAACTGAGGCTAAATCTGGATTTTAGAGACCTCGGGTTTAGATTTAATATTCACCCGAGCACAGCATCAACATATTTCCGATCGGTTATAAATGTGCTGTATTCACGATTTCAAAAGTGTATTGTGTGGCCAGAAAGAGACGTTTTACAGAAAACTACCCCTTCGTGTTTTAAAGAAAGTTTTGGGACAAAAGTGACAGTCATTATTGACTGTTTTGAGTTGTATATTGAAAAACCAAGCAATCTACAAAAGGCAGCACAATGTTGGTCAAATTATAAACATTCGTACACCCTCAAATATTTGATAGGAATAACACCACAAGGAACTATTTGTTTTATTAGTGAAGCTTGGGGTAGACGTGCCTCCGACAAGCATGTAACGATGAATTCAAAATTTTTGGACAAAATTGGTTCAGGTAATATGAACATCATTGTATTTGCTTATTGCTTTATGTTTATTGTTTACCTTGACTTATACCTACAATGTTTTTTATGATTATTTCACTAGAGTGTATTACACCAGCAATAAAATCTGTAGTCCCTTAAAATATTTCTACTTTGACAAAACCAACATCATAGACATGGTATTGCCAAGACATTTTTTTTAACACGCCTATTAATCTTTATTCTGTTTCTTTTAATAATAATAATAAACACATTTATTATTCCAAAATAAAGATTTATAAATACCAAAAAAAAAATACATCGAAATAAGTAGATAAATGGAATAAAAGGCAACTTATCAGCTTCCCTTGCAAAAGAAAGAGCTGTTGAATGAATTTGATTGAAGTTGTTAATTTCTACTCTCGTAAAAATAGTCATGCCAAATACCACTCGAGAAAACATTCTGTAGGCAAAATCATTCTGGTTCAAATTTGTTGCCTTTTGGTAATTTCGCTCAAAAAATTTTTGATGTAATCAATGGCCTGGCGGCTTGTTATTTTGTCAAAAATGTTATTCACAAAATCAGTCGAAATTTTTTTCTCTTGTGGTATTATGTATGAAAATAAAAATATATAAATAAATTTGCAAGAACCTTCTAATTTTAAGTTGCAGAATGCAATCGACAATTGAGCAAAATCATTTTTGTCCTTCTAAGGCATAGTTCTGAATTTCTATTAACAGGTATAAATAGTCATTAACAGAACTGTGCTCGGGATAGTGTGTTTTTAGTACCTACTATATTTTTATTTTTCTAGTAGCTATCTAATATTTTGACTCTCGTAAAGCATCGCTCTACTTGTATAAGTTAGCAATAGATAGTTTTTTTTACTTCTAAACAAACTAAATATTGTTTTACTTTTTAGGTGACTTGATTCTGGCTGACAGAGGATTCCTTGTAAAAGATTATGTCAATTTGCTAAATGCCAATATAAAGACCCCCGCTTTCACAAAAGGACAGAACCAACTGCATCCTTATGAAATTGAAGAGACCAGAGCAATTGCTCACGTAAGAATACATGTGGAAAGAGTGATTGGCTACATTAGACAAAAATTTCGTATATTAGCAGATGAAATGCCAATAACTTTTTTGTGTTGGAGATAATGACCCAATCCTAGATAAAGTGATGGTAGTGTGTTGTGCCCTGATCAATTTAAATCCCCCAATAGTTAATTTGTAAAAAACCTACTTTAATAAAAATAACTGTATATGATTAACTTTTACGAGTTTTATTTCTTTTAAATCACATAACACGTGAAAAAGCCAAAAGATTTTGTTAAAATAAATTTGTACTTTAATTTTTATTTAAAAAATTTAAATTTTTAACACATAAAGCATAAACTAACTAACCTATTATGTAGGTACTTGAAAAAAGATTAAAATAGTTTAAAGGACTCTCTTTAAATATTTAAGGATTATAAACTATTGAGAAACGTCTTATTTTTCAATGCACTTCTATTATAGAATTTCCACAATTTTTTTTTTCATATTTTTTTGCTATTTGTGTAGTCTACTTCTTTAACTAAGGGGATTAAAAGAAAAAAAATCAATTAAAAATTACATTTTATTTTTATTAAAAAATATATATAATAATGATAAAACTTTTATTTATTAAATTAAAAAGTACACATAATACAATAATTGGACAAAAGTTCAAGTAATCTACGATATAATATAAACCAAAACCATAATACATTGCATACTTATCTAGAAATAAAAAAGATTAAAAAATAGAGTTACCATACCCAAAACAAAATGGTTTTATAATAAATCCAAAAATGGCATTACATTAGTCGCAAAGCATATTTGAAAAAAAAACATTTTGACGTACAATAAGGTTCGTATAATAGAAAATCTTTGTCAATACATAAAAATACAAATGAAAATAAACATACACGTCCAGGATAAGAATACATTCTACATGGATCTCGTCAAAACTTTCATCAAAAAATTTTACATCACATAGTAAACATGACAATTGAATGATTTAGCATCATATATAAGAAACTTAGAGCTAATTACAAAGACTAACTAAAAATTAAAAATCAGAAGAAATATGGTGTAGGTTAAATTATTAAATTAGAAAAAAGAACTGACTTTATTTAAAAAGATTTTAAAAAACCAAAATAATATTTTTAATGCAACTTTTTCTGCTCTACAAGACATCACAATAGCAATTTAATTTTTCTAAATAAAGCCCTTGATCTTTTATTTCATTCTTTAAAGCGATCGACCCCCTAAACCTTAGCAATAAGGTAGAGATGGAAAACAATAATTAACTGAAGTCATAATGAAAAAATAAATTACTTTATAAGTGTGGTACATTGTTGGTTTAGGGAAGTTGAAAGCTTTCCAAAAATGAAATAAAAAATCCATATTTTAAAAAATAAAATGAATGGTGGGTCTCGAAAGACGAAACATCGTATTCAAAATCTGATTAGACCAACTTACAGAGCAGAAAAGTGGCAATAAAATTATGGTTTGCTTTTTTTTATCCTTTCAAATAGTATAACATTTACAATAATTAAAATATAATACAAAGTTTTAAAAATCTGTCAAGATACATGCAGAAACGTCAGAGAACTGATAAAAAAATATATACACACTAAAATTAGAACCAAACAAAAATTTTATGGTCAAATATTTTTTAATATACAATCTATACGGCAGCTGATAAAGTTCCAGGAACTTCTTCACTGCATTGAACGCATGTCCACAAAGTTTCTGGAACCTCTGAGAGACCAACACATCCTAAATGAAACCACTGGATACTACAATTATCGTTTTCACATTGGATCATTGGACGATCTTCTTCGAGTTGATTACATGTACACCAAGTCTGTGCCATGTGCCTTCCTAGCGTAAAATATTTTCCTAGGAGTTCAGGAATAATTATGTTTTTATGAAAATCCAGGGCTTTTGGAAATTCGACACTCCAAAAATCTTCATCCAAATATATTCTTTTTTGGAAGAATTTCTTTGGAGACCAAACTATAAAATCACAGTACTTTAGACCAGATAGTTTCAACTGTATCTGAACTTGATAATAATACGAATGATCTCGGTTTAAAGCAAAGTCATCACCATCATATATTAGACACGAGTTCTTAGAGTTTATGTATTTTGACCATTCCATATTTTTAAGAACATATGGGCACTTGACTTCTATACAACCCTCTCCACAACAATCGCATGACACTAAACTATCTGGGGTAGCTCCAAACGATGGGAAGGCTGGATTGAGTAATAAACCACAATTTTCAAGTTTTAAATTTACGTGTTCAAGTGTATTTGACGATAAATAATTTTGAAGAGCAAGCTTTTCATTGTTTGTTCCCCACTGAGTTGCTTTGGTTTTGAACAGAAACTTTAGAGGATAACAAACACTCTTAATTAATGACAGAGATGGTTTTGAAAGTGATGTCCTGCATGCTCTTTTAAAATTTGAACCAGTGATGCGTCCAGTTCTTTGCCTAAACCATTCTTCGGAATGAGTTTGCTTAACTGTGGCTTTACAGATCTTTTGGCAATCATCAAAAGATAATGACTGGTCAATTTTCTCTCCAATTGAGCACAACTGCTGATAAGAGAGTGACTCATAATACTCCTGGTAAATATTATAAATCACTTTAAGTTTTGGTTGACAAATACTTGATCCTATTCTTGATGCAAAAGGTTCAATAACTCTTGCAAGAGATTGCCCATTTTCACAAGCTGTCAACAGTTCAATAAGTTCTTCGCCTTCAATGGCAGGTATCGGACTAAATAAACCCTTGAAGAGTCTGAGACAACTGTTTTAGCCTTGGTCACATAATCTTACAGTACATCTTTTGGAAGGGCTGAGCTAACATATAGTCGATGAAGTAGAAGTAAGCGAGCAGGAGTTGTAAATATATTCTGTTGCATATAGAACAGCAGCAACATGGCTACAGACTTCAGATAAACCAGCCATACAAGTACAGTGGCCAGTGTTAATACTTCCATTATCTTGTGTCAGGACCCACACATTTAGAGGGGGTTCCTTAGCACGCTGACTATGTCGAACCTTTGCAAGTATAACGGAAAGCTCATTGACCTTTTTCATGCCACGCAGATGAACAAAACCAGCCTCAAAATACTTGTAGCCACTAGACTTTTATAAGCTTTCATTTGCTCTTTTGTGTAAAAACTATGAGTTAGCACTAAATACGTCATTACATCAAAGGCTTGAACAGCTGGTAGGGATGCAAAGTCTTTATCAAGGTCTTCATCCATGATTTTAAAAGGATCAATGGAATTTATAAGACGAATTTTGTTCTTATACCTTTGAGCAACGTCAGGTTTTTCACTCTCCGCTGGACAACGTACTCTTTTCAGACTGTGGTAAATCCATGTTAATTTTTTATCACTTTATCTACTAGGTCACTAAGAAAGTCTTTTAAATGTGCACTTATCACTCTTCTTAATTAACACGAACTAAACTAAAAGTACATCTGCTTGTTCCCAATATCAACTAATTTCATGACCAGGTACAGGTTCACAGCGTATGCTAAACTTTCTAGACCTTTCTAGGCCGTAAAACATTCCAAATCATAAACAGGTACCTATGAATATATTAGTGGCCTTTCTTAAACCACTTAATAACTAAATCACTTTAAAATATATAAATTAAGCAATAATACCGACACAACTGCTGTTATAACCCTGAACTTTCATAAGAAAATAAACATCAGCTGGCAAATGTATGTCCTAAGCCGGCCATATTTGATTTCACAGGTCACGTGTTTTAGATCGCCTAATTTTAGTTTTGATATACAATATAGCAGTGTAAATAGGTTAGACTGACTGACTTTTTTAGTTCTTTCTTCTTTCTTTCTTTCTCAAAATGGAGTTGGCTGCCACTTTTTTGCTTTTAGCGCCATTCTCCAGCCCAATAGGTAGGATGTCCGGATGGCGAGCTCTTAGCTCCCGAACACCCTGAATTTTTCAAATAACTCTTGATTTTTTTCCTCTTAAATTCTGAAATGCATCTTGGCTTCCACTAGGTGCCCCTTGAGAGTACTACTGATATCACGAGATGACCCTTTCTTTCAAGCTATCCCCTTACCCCTCCCACTCCCGCCACGTAGCGGCCATTACGCTAATATTCTATGTAGAATTGCGGCAGACGAACGGAATAGAATGCAGGAACAACTAGGCCTCACACGTTCACAGCGTCTGCTCCCTTTCTAGCGGGGTCGTTAGTTTCCACACTGAGCGGTTGAGTCTCCCGTTTCCCCCGAAATAAAGCACCAAACCGAACACGTGGCACCACTTATGCTAACAACACAGAGGTCTGCATTCGACGAGACGAACTGGAAGACTCCACTTTTTTAGTTGTGGGCTCGCAAACTAGTACATAATACCCATATTTTAATTGTTCGGGACTGATCGAGTAACGTGCCCTGCCCGAACATCCGATTGTTACACATGGTACACTTTTTGTTCAGACAAGTACATATAGGGGGAATGGAAGGGTGTGCTTAAAGGGAGACAAGAATCACCCTTCAAGGATGGGGGAAGAAATTTTTACGTATGGGAAATGTCAGCCAGATGGGCCCTACAGTTTATCGAGGAGTCCGAACCTCGGCCATCTCCTCCACCTGAGAAGGTATGTCGTGGCGGAGAGTGTGATTAGTCAGAGCTGGGACGGATGTCTGGATGGTCAGTTATAAACGCCCGGGACACCCCGATTATTCTAAATCTTTCAATCTACCAAATTAACTTTAAAATGCTTCTACTGCATCTTCGCTTTAACTGGTGCTCCTTGGGCGTACTCCTGGTATCATGGGATGACCTTTTTCTTCAAGCTAACCCCTTGTTCCGCCACTTGGCGGCCATTACTCCAATTTATGTAGAACCGAAGAGATTTTTGTCAAACGTTGGAATGACTTCCTCTGCTTACCGAGTCCCGACGTTCAGTTCATGTAATGGCCGCTATTTGGCGGGGGTGGGAGAGGTAAGGGTATAGTTTGAAATAAAAGGTCATCTCGTGAGACTAGTAGTACTATCAAGGGGTATCTAGTGGAAGCCAAGATGCATTAGAAGGTTTATAAAGAAAGAAAAATTTAAAGATATTGAAAAACACGGGGTATACTGGGAGCTTAGAGCTCGCTATCCGAACATCACATCGAAAATGTCTCCAAACCGAAATAAGGTGTAAATCATCTGGAAGGGTCGCTCCAGCTCGGAATAAGCCCCGGACGAAGAACGATCTGGCAAGTTGCGAAGTGCAGTGCCAAAAACATATATTGGAATTATTTTGGCGAAGTCATGGGCGTACAATAAACATTGTTCGTTAAGTTAAGCGCAATGTTAGGGTTCTTGGCCTACGTTGTACATTATGTGTGTTCGAAGCCCAACTTGGATGCATTTTTAAAATTTCTTTTAAAGGTAACAATGCGGATTATTTATTTTTTTAAAGAAAGGTTAGGTTATGATTGATCCGATTTCCAATAAAGAAAGCGCGTGATAGCGTGCCTAGTTTATGAGGATTGAACAAAATTCCTGCTCTATATTAAAACAAGGATTTTTTTATCAAAACCAATACTATTAGGTGGATTCTTCCCGTTAGGTTAACCAAATTCGTCAGTAAAACCATAATTTAAAAATTGAATACTCTTGGCCGTTACGTGATGAAAATCCATGATAAATTTTTTTTTTATTTTATAAAAACAACTCAAGTTTTTGAGATTTTCACTTATATATTTGTTGTCAACCTGACGTGCTTCGCATATACAATAGCTTCTTCAGATGTACCTTAACATCTGAAGAAGTTATTGTATATGCGAAACATGTCAGGTTGATAACAAATATATGAGTGAAAATCTCAAAAACTTAAGTGGTTTTTATAAAATTAAAAAAAAATCCGTAATTTAAAACTAAATAATAATTCTGATATAAAAAAATGTATATAACATAACTAAACATAAGACAATCTTATGCCACTCTTTGCCCTGGGATTCGGTAAGCGCTGGGATTCTTGCAGATGATTGAGAAAAAAAAATTGTGGATAGCCTTTTGTTGTCGCGGAAATCTTTGACCGGCAAGATCGTTACGAGATAAGAAAGACCATGCGAAAATAGCTTGTAATGTATTTTTTTTAATTTAACCGGTACTTAAAATAGCAATATACATTTTTAGTTAGAATCATGTGTAAAGTAAACTTTCTGAAGACGCAGACACTTCATACATTGTTGTCTGGTTGTGCATCGTTGTATACCGTTCTGCATAAAGGCAAGACATTGTTGCTATTTAGAATAATGCGACTTTTGTTATCAAAGGCAGTGTTAGAATTAAAGTTGAAGTTATTCCTTGCTAGACACTGAGTTCCAGAATTCATGTAGCAACATTAACTCTCACTTCATTCATGTTTATTGTTTAAAGTTTACACTTTACTGTCTATACATAAATAAAAAACAGAATAATGGTATAACTAATTTTATTATCAGGCAGAAATATGTCTTAAAATTAGTTAATTATACTTTAGAATATTAGAATGGAGGAATCGTTAGATTACAAGAGAATATCTACACTTTCTCAGAAAATATTTCCAATTTTAAATGATTGCAATGCCCCTGGCAACCAGGAAGAGGAACCTTTTTTGAAAAATGAATTCGATGAGATTTGTAGTTTTATGAAAATCAACCGAATCCAAAATGTACTTCAGTATCTTGTTATAAATAAAATAGAAGAAAAATTCAGAGATGGAATTGTTCCAGAATTCTGGTCTTATTTTGATAATATGGACAACACTAAAGGTCTGAAACAATTTTCCAATGCTGTTAAATCACTTTATGATAGTTACATAGTAATAAATAATATTATATCAAGACTCGAGCTTTTCAGGCAGTCTACAGAAATAACAGATGTACCTTACAATGAACCAAGTTTACAGGATGCTTTAAAGATAATCTTAAAAGCTGCTTTACTTGGACAACTACATGTGGATTACCAAACTGTTACGGTAGAATTCTATGAAACTGCATTAAAAATTGAAGATTCAGGGGAAGCAATTTTAGATGTAAACTGCATTTTATGCTCTCAAGAAGGTGAAACTTGTAACTGTTTACATGTGTTTGAAGAAACCAACAGGTATGAAGTGATGCAGATTTTGGACAGACATCCAAAAAGTTTGGTACAAAAACTTATTTAATTATTTTATTTGCACAGCAGGTTCATCTTTCCCTGTTTAGATATTAATTTTCTACAGATTGTAGTGGAACTTTCTCTATTTTTGTATTCCATGCGAAACATAATATTTTTGAAACATGTTTAAAACCAACAATTTAGTGCTTAGCAAATCTTAGTGTCAGAGGTTCCGTGGTTTGGCTCCAAAAACAGAGCACTTTTGGACCTATGTCTAGAAACTGTATAATTACCCCATTTCATTATAATTCAATTCAATTCTAAATATGCTTTTGTGACAAAGCTGATATAGATAAATTATATTTACCATTGCTGATTTTAATGAAATTTGATATGCAGGTAGAATTTGAGGCCCTGATCACAAATCTGATGTCAGTTTTTTGGTCTCCTTTAATTTCTGAGTTACCCATCATAAAAGTTTACACTCCGGCAACCCAGCAATGTTGTGGAATGTATGAGTTCAATTTTAAATTTAAATTATGAATTTGTTGGAGTAATGTTAATTTATTTGTAAATCATCTCTTCTTGTCTGTTTTTCAAAGAAATAGTAGAATCGCAATGATTCGCATGTCATCTGATAACCGTGCCCAGGTATCAGTTATACAGTGTTGCCACAATGGCTCTATCAGATGGCAATCCCAGAAATAGCTTAGGTGAAGATGACACTTTTGTCAGTCAAAGTCAAATTAGTGCAATTGTTGACAAAGCCTTGTGAATAAAATAATTGATATGAACTAAACTATACCTACCATACCATGGTATTAAACTAGAGAAATTATTTTTAATTTCAAAATAATACAAAAAAAATATATTTCATATATATAACATTACATTAAACTGCGTAAAAAATATAAAAACAGATACAACAAATGTCAAAGTAATTACACTACTAAAAATACAAAAAAAGAGCTAGTTTAAATTGTCAAAGAAAATTGATTTAAGGTGTAATATGATTTTTCAATTAGAAGATTTAGAAGATGGTCCATAGTGTACTGCAACAAGTGGAAGAGATTTTATTACATTATTTGTTTATATGAGTTTTAAACTTTGTCTCTTTGTCTATTGATAAACCCAAAAATGTTGTTGAGTCAGGCATTGCAATTGGCTTATCTTGCCTTATATCCTCAATATTACATTTAAAATTAATGGAATTAGTCTTGGATACATTGAATGACAAAAAGTTAGCATCACACCATAGTTTTACTTTAATCAGAATATCATTTATATGCTTTGTAAGACCTTCCAGGTGAGTACCATGCTAAAGAATTGTGTCATCAGCAAAGATGGTGAATTCACCAGATATGTGAATGTAAGGGAAGTCATTGACATAAATAGGAAACAGTAAAGATTTTTGAGGGATTCCTGAGATCAAGACACAGTCTGAGTTGTACCCGTTAAATGTAACCATCAGCACACGTCCTCTGAGATACGAACTAAGCTAGTTGTGCATGGTTCCCGTAATGCTGTACTTTGTTAGCTTCTTCCCCTAATTCTGTAGTTTGTCAGCTCCCACAGCAGTATTTCATGATTAATGTAATGAAATGCTTTAGATAAATCACAAAACACAGCCGTCGCTCGTTCCCCTTGAGGCCTGAAACCCATATTCTTGATGCCTTAAAATGTTATGCCTATTTAAAAAGATATCACTCTCTTTTTGCCATTGCTGTTAAAAGCAATGGCAAAAAGTTAAAAGCATCCTCATAATCACCGCTCTTAAAAAGAGGGAGAACTAGGGCTTTTTTTTAGAGATGAGGGGAAAAACCAAGACTAAGAAAACATTAATTGCCTCAGCCAATATTTCAAGCGCTCCTGCAGGTAGGATCTGGAAGATCTGTAAGGAAATCTCATCCTAACCTGATGAATTCTTATTTTTTATTTCCCTAAAAATACTTTCAATATCCGCCACAGAAGCGGCAGAGAAAAAGAATGTGCCAGGCACTGATATATGACTCATATATTGCCTAAAGGCATTCTCAGGAGAGTTTATAGGTTTTAATATTTCAGCAACATCACAGTAATATACATTTAGATCCTCAGCACTCAGAGCACTTGGCATCAGCATAGATTTGCTTTTTCCCCTTAAATCATTGACAATATTCCATGATTCTTTAGATTTATTATTAGATGGTTTGGAAATAAAGCTTTTTGGAAAGTTTGATGGTGTTACAATATACTTTCTGATATATTTACCAGGTATGTCTTTTTTATGCTTTTTTTTTTACATTTATTTTCAAATGAATAACAAAATGTAACAGCTTCATCATCGGATAACCCTTCATTCACAGTTGAGCACTGGATCGTGTTTCTATCTATATTTGAACATATATAATCTATAAGAGAGGCAGAGTAGACTGATATTCGGGTTTGATTGTCGACATGCATCTCCAGATCAAACAAAGGATATTAAAAGATGTCTAAGTGAATTGTATTATTGGATTCTTAAAAGTTTAAATTAAAATCACCAGTTAAAAGCAAGGAAACTGGAAACTCAGACAAGAGCAATTGCAATCTAACCAAAACACACTGACATTAGCAGAGGGTGATCTATATAGCCCCAACACATAAAGATTGAGTTTATTACAAAATACCATACATAATTCAAAAGATTTCTCCTCAATCAAATAGTCAAACATCAATATTAACAAAGCTAAAAATATTTAAGACTGGATATTTAAAAATACTAGGGATAAGGCATCACCCCAGAGTCTTGGTCCAAAAAAGACTCATTCAAAGTATCCAGACTAAGTTATATACAGGACTTTTGACATTAGGTAGATATTCAACATTTACAATTTTATTTAAATCTAAAAGAGGAACTGACTTTAATATAACCTTTGGGCAATTCTAGTATAATAACACAATAATCTACACATAGACCTTACGTTATGCCTGTAACCAAACTTGTTCCCGTGTACTAGTGATCTAGGACATAAAATATGTCCCAGACAAAGGACAAATTAAAATTAATTTACCTACAATACTTATTTCTAGAACATATTTTAAAATCGCATTTAAGACAAATTTAAATTAGATATTCTACCAAATTCAGAAAGGCATAATTTGGCAAGGATATGCTGAGATTTAAGCACATGATGAGATTCAATATCAGGGAAAATACCCATTCACAGGTTTCTTAATTAAAGACATTAGACATATATCCCTGAGTTTGATATTGAAAGCCCAAGTAATTAAGAGAAGCAGAGAGTTTCTCTCACTCGCATCACCAAAAATCACAACATTGGTCTTTACCTGCTCCAGGTCACTTCTGTCACATTTTAAGATACAATTCCCAGTTCTCACTGACCAAGCTGGATGTTAAAAAGGCTTTAAAAAAAATCAGTGGGTGCTTTTTCTATATGAGGAGGTATTTTTATATGAGATAATTCTGAATTGTCTAAAGCTCTTTTTAGACTTTTAATATCAAGACTATAGGATGATGGTTTTCAGCCTCTTTATATTATTTAAGTCTTCCAGGTCTTTTTGTAATTGAATCCACAATCTATACAGCGCAGGCTCAGAACCCTACCACTGTGCTACCAAGTTTCTTGACGAAAACATATAAAGAGCTTGAACGTTAATGAGGTTACATCTGGTTTCGCGTGAACTAAAATTTAGAAAATTCATGCACGTTAGCGTGGAAGGAGACATAGCGATAAAAATAATGAAACTGAAATGAATCCAATATAGAAACTGCACCCTAAAAGATGTAAAAAAATATATCGACCCATTTAAAGCACAAGCACCAATCAAGTGTGCTAATGCGACTAATAATGGTTCTATAATCTTAAAGAGTAGTACCATGACATTATAAGTGATAGTGGTATTATGAAGGTTGTCTACACCAAACAATCAAACAAATCAAAGAAATGGTCAGTATGTGTGGAGACCATAGGTACATCATATAATAAATTCTTAAATACAAAGTTGGATTTAGGCTGGAACCACTGCTTTGTTAAGCATTTTAAGGTGCTTTAATTGTGGTATATTTGGACACAAAATATCTAATTGTAATAACCAAAAACAGTTGTGCAGGTATACTCAAGATTTCAATGTGACAAAAAATCAAAAAATGTCTAAACTGCCTATACATTAACGGTAAGTACAATGCAACTCACCAATTTGAACATGATAGTGAAAATGAGCAGGGGTGTCCTGTTTTGGCCAAAAAGTGTTGGGTAGTTAGAGAAAAAGGTATTTATAATGGAATAGAATAGTGTTTTTTTTAAATAAATATGTGCTCTTTCGGTGGCAATAGTTATTTGCTTTAATTTTGTATTTAATGGTTTTTATACATAATGTGTCAAAGTGTCAAATAAAAATAGAAGCATATAAATAACAATAAATGTCTCATATAAAAATAGGCCGTTGCTCCCTCCACGCTAGCTTGAACGATTCATCGGAAAGTCGGTTCACGTTAAATAAGAAAAACATGTGAATGACTGCTTTTTTGACAAACTTGTACTAATCAACGGGATAATTCACTTAAGAGTCTAGATTTTGTTAAAAAAAAATTTGACGATGGTCAAATGCGTCTTAAATAAAAATATTCTGTATTATACGTATACCTATGATACATATAAAGCTTTCCTTATTTATTTATTTCCTAATTGGCAGACTGCGCTTTCGCTGAACATTTGCATATGCTTGTAGCATGTAGTAGAAATTTCTGTCTGTCTGAAACTTGGTTAAGCAAGTCAATAGATAATAGCGGCATTAATATTACTAACTATAATATTCAAATTCAAATCCAAAATTAAAATTCAAATTCAAATGGTTTATTAATGTTAATGTTGCAAACAACTTACACACGTCAATAAAAAATAAATATATAAAACAACTAGCTTATTATTTAGATAGCATTAATTGTAAAGACCACTGCACAAGTTAAAATATTAGGATTGGAACAAATAAAGGACTTACATACAATTTTAAAACCTATAAATAAAAAACTCATCGAATGTATAAAACACATTACTTAATAAAATATTCTTAATTGTCATTTTAAATTTTAATAATGGAACGGCTCAAATATGAACTGGCGGGTGGTTAAATTTTACACCCCAGTAAGCCGGCCCACTCTGACACCTCTTTAATGTCTGAAATTGTGGTACTAGATTCATTTTATTTCTGATATTATGATTATGAATATCCTCATGAGTGATGAACTGTGTCGAATATTTCTTCATATATATTATACAGTCATCCCTATAACCTAGATCAGACAATATTCTTACTGCCCTGCGCCGTATTCTAAAGAGTCTTTTAACCTATGGGGCATGACCCCAAGCCAAAATGGCAAATTGCAGAGAAGATACAGACTCTTTGCTAGTTTCCCAGCCACAAAATCAATATGTTGATCTCATAGAAGTCCTGGGTCAAGATGTACCCCCAAAAACTTCAGACTGGGTGCAGAGTTAATTGTTCCCCTTCTCTGAGGGAAAATACCATACTTGTTGTTTTTGTTTCGTTCAGCACCAACCTGTTGACCTTTCACGGGCAAGGCGTGATTCGGTTATTGACAAGTCCAGCGAGCCTGCACTACGAGACATTGTAGTGTCTTCAGCAAAGAGCATGTATTTAGTCGGTGGATCCTATAGGGGAAGATCATTTATATATATTAGAAATAATATGGGGCCCATTACTGAGCCCTGTGGAACACCAATATTAACAACACTCTTTGCTGAAGGCACGCCACCCACTCTTACAGCCTGCTCCCTGTCACTCAGGTAAGATTTAATAAGATTAATACTATTGTGATTGATATTATAAAAATGTAGTTTTTGTACAAGAATGTTATGGTCCATGCAATCAAATACTTTAGATAGGTCGCATGACAGAACTGTATTGAATTCCGAGTCATGGAAACTGTTCTGAATTGTGGCAACTAGGTCCAAAATTCCCAAGGCCGTACTCCCTCCGAAATCCAAATTGACCCTCATTGAAGTATCCTTCTTTTTCAAAAAAAGAAGTCAGTTGCATAGCCATGCACTTCTCAACAATTTTTGATATTACTGGGAGAAGTGAGATCAGTCTATAGTTTTCCGGCATATCAGGGCACTGTTTGAGCACCCCAGGAAAAATACTTTCACTAATGCATAAGTTAATTAATTTTGTTAATGGACTGATAATTAAATCTTTTATTGTTTTAATTACTTTAACATTTGTTGTATATATCAGAGCAATTTTTATTTGTTAGGTTATTTATAATATCACGCACTTGGTTAAAACTTGCTTCCCCAAATTCAAAAGCATTCTGGGAGGGTACTACTAAGATTTTCCAACGGCGACATATCAGTTACTGGAATATTTTTTACAAGATTTAAAGCAATGTTTGAAAAATATTTGTTAAATTTGTCAGGACTGATATTGATGTTATTTTCATTTTTTAGTTGTCTGTGTCTATTAATTATTTTCCACATACATTTTGGGGCATTATTCGATGAGCTAATAATTCTTTCATTAGCCCTTATTTTTGATTTACAGATAGTATTTTTGTATAAGAGTCTATAGTTTTTATAAGCCTTAGTAAACCCCTCATTATTATACTGCTGACAGAGTAACCTAAGAAAATCCAATTGATCTTTCATTTTTCTGAGCTCATTGCTAAAACAATTTATGCTGTGTGTTTGATTTGGGCGCACAGCATATTTCTTTACTAGAAAGGCGAGCAAAAATGCCTCTCCCTGAATTTACTTTCTATATCACTCTCATTGGTGTTAATAAAATTAAACAATGCGTTTTCAATCATATTATAAAACTGATACAGGCTATGTTGTGTAATGGGTCTACAAATCTTTTCCCGAGTCAGATTTTCAGGCCCTGGTAGTGTAACTCAAACACCTGACCTTTATGATCAGAAATATTGCTTTGCTTTGATTGTTGTGTTATTGACTTCTGTTCTGAAACTAGAACAATTTGTCAGCTCATTCAGGGTTGTATTTGGGTTCTGGTCTGGCTCGTGGCCATGTCCCAAACACTGTTTTTTATAGTGCTGCTATGCTTTCTTTTTCTTTTCTCCTCTCTTGCTGTGCTGTTTCTCTTTCATCTTCTAGATGGTTAGTGTAGGTAGACAATACAGACAAAGGAACATTACTCAGACTTCACAAATGTTGGGATATGGTAAGTTTGCTACAAGAAAAGTTTTTGTATTTGTGTTTAATTTATCTTACAATAGGTTGATCAAGGTCAGATTTTGTTTATGTTAATTTAAAGCTTAATTTTGTTCTTAGCGAGAAATTGACTCAATATTTTGAGATTATTTAAGTTTAAGCTGCTCAGTATATTTGTAACGCTAATCGGGATAGGAATCTTTTCTTTGATAAAAAGTTTATACAGGTCCATGTTAGGGATTGTGTTGATAGGGCATTCAAAAAGGATATGATTTAAATTTTCTATACTTCCACATTCACAGTTGGGTGATTCACGTAGTCTCAGCCTGTACAAATGTTCGGCCATCAAGCAGTGTCCTGTTCTAAGTCGTATTATTGTTGTTAGGTGTCTATGATTCATATAAGGCATTGTTGCAAACCATTTCTGGTTAGGGAAATCATTCTGTATCTGGCCATACAATTTACCTTTGGTGTTTAGAGATTTTTTCCAGTTACTGATGAATTCTTTTTTGATTTTATTTTTTATTATTTGGAATACTTGGGATTTTTCTAGTGGAATGTTTTTAGGTATGTTGAGATTGCATCCTATTTTGGCTAACTTATCTGCCTGGTTGTTCCCCGGAATGTTAGAGTGCCCTGGTATCCATGCTATTTTAATATTTATATTTCGGTTTGCTTCTATCAAAAGTCTTTTTGTTTTATTATTTATTATTATTTATTTATTGAAGGACAATGTCCATTTACAAGATTACTTAATCTAATTTTATATAATAAATCTAAATCTAATCCTAAAGTAAAATATAATGCAATATACTAAGAAATTTGCAGATAGACCCTGGTGAAGTATGAAAAATAGAAAAATAATAGAAATGTGAAAAGTAAAAGACTGTGAGAAAGGAATAAATAACCAAATAAATTAGTCTTGATTACTTAACTGGGACAATTCTCTTAAAAATTGTCTCTGAGTACAAAAAAAGTTAAGCTGATTAAATTGATTAGCTTGTGTTGACGATCGGGGAATGAAAGAGTGGGTAGAATAGTTGGTTCGGTGAAAATTAACATTGAATGTTTGGTGACTATGGGTCATTCTGACAGTGGCATGCAGACCAACCATTGAAACCAGATCAGGACAATCAATCAAAGAGTTTGTCAACTTAAAAAGAAGAAGTAGATCATGGTTTCTTCTTCTTGAAGAAAGTGTTAGCAAGTTAAGCCTTAGGCAGAGATTATCATAATGGAATTCGGTGTCTGTGTAAAATTTTTGATGGATGTAATGAAGGAATTTTCTTTGTACTCGCTCAATTCTCTGAATATGGTTATCATAACTCGGATTCCATACTGCAGAAGCATACTCTAGGTGTGATCTGACCAGACTACAGTAAAGATTTTTAAGAGAGAATATTGTGGAGAATTCTTTGGAGTTTCTTTTGATAAAGCCCAGCATCATTAGGGATTTATTGGTGATATTTGTAATGTGATAAATGTAAGAAAGCTCAGAATTCAATGTTATACCGAGATCATTTATAGTCTCAGTAGGTAATACAGTTTCGCCATTGATATAGTCGAAATCAATCTTCCGATGCAATCTTGAGAACTTCATTAGCTTACATTTAGATGAGTTAAGTTCCATGCCATTTTTAAGGCACCATTCCACAAACCTGTTAAGGTCTTCCTGAAGAGACTTGCAGTCATTTTGATTAGTGACAGTCTTAAAAAGTTTTAGATCATCAGCAAAAAGAAGAAATTTAGAAGATTTAAAGCATATGGAGACATCATTAACAAAAAGATCAAACAGTAGTGGCCCAATATGGGACCCTTGTGGTACACCAGAAGGAACTATGATTTCATAGAACAAGAAGTTATTGACTTTGACTGTCTGCACTCTGTCTGAAAGGTAACTTCCTATCCAGTTAAGCAGGGATCCAGATATCCCTAAAATTCTAAGCTTGTTTAATAATACATTGTGGGGAACTTTATCAAAGGCTTTAGTGAAGTCTGTATAAATCGAGTGGACTTCAGAACCATTTTCAAGAGCATCACAAATGTTTTTTGTGTAGGTAAGTAGATTTAGTTCTGTATTTTTATCAGGGCAAAAACCAAATTGTTCGTCGATAATCACGGGGGACAGCACAGAGGTAAGATGTTTAGTGACAATTTTCTCAAAAATTTTTGAAATGATATTTATGATGCTGATTGGTCTGTAATTTCTTATGTTAGATTGGTCGCCCGACTTGTAAATAGGAACCACAAAGCTGGATTTCCAAAAATTTGGAAAGATGCCACACTTCAGAGATTCGTTGAATATAATGTGCAGAGGTCTGGCAAGAATAAAGGCACAGTTTTTCAATAAAATAGAGTGAATATGGTCTGGTCCAGGTCCTTTATGAATATTTAAGCTGTTCAATTCTATGTATACATCTGAAACAGAGATTGAGTAATTATAGATATTTATGCCATTCATAGAAATTGTTTGCTCACATTCGGGACTATCTAAGGAATAAACGGAGCTAAAATAGAGGTTGGCTGCTCTGGGGCCCATTTCAACTTATTTATTTCGATATTATCTAGAGACAAAATATTGGGCAAGTCATTTGATTCTCGTTTAGAATTAACAAAGGTCCAAAAATGCTTTACATCATTTTGGACTGAAAATTTGATATTTTGGACCTAGTTTTTATAACACTGCTTGGAAAGGTTAGAGCACTGTGTCCGAAGGTTGCAAAATATTTGGTAATTTAGGGATGTTGGCTGAAATTTGTAGTTTTTGTGAGTGATCTTTTTTTGAATGGTTGGATCGATAAGATCATGTGTAAACAAACGTGGAAATTTTCTGGTAGAAACTTTTTTAATTGGTATAAAAATATTTAGAGTATTGTATAAAATATCATAAAATGTGTTTATCATGTTTTCTAAATCCAGATCTAAGAATACATTATCCCACAAGAAAAAACCTAAATAATTATTGATTAACGAATAATCTGCTGATTTATAATCAAAATAGAATTCATTAGCTTGTTTACTGGGAGTATGAAATTTGTTTTCAATTACCATATTAACATAAAGGAGGATGATGAACATCAATTCGTAGTAGAGGGTCACACCTGTTGACATTGTATTTTTTTATGACTAAGTATTAAATCTAGAATAACATTGTTATTATTATAAATATAATTAATCTGGAAAAGATTATGTAAGGCACAGAAATCCGAAACAGTTATTATTGAGTCTAACATTTGAGGAGGGACATAAACATCATCACTGTGGAAGGCCACTGAGCTTAATTGCTCATCACGCCACATTGCACTTGGAAGGTTAAAGTCACCAGCTATGCACAGTTCTAAGTCCGGAGAGGAATCACAAATAGAGTCTATGGTGTCACTAACCAGAAGGTAGTTCTCACGAGGAGAATTTGGAGGCAGGTATATACAGCCAAGAATGAATTGATTATTTCCTGAACCAATTTTTACATAAACTTGCTCAACTGGTGCTGTGGTATGGATAAGTCCAGAGGAAATGGACTTCTGGACAGCAATCAGCACACCACCCATGGATTTCTTTATACTGGTTTCATTGGATCGATCTCTTCGGAATATCGTGTAATTAGCCATGCCTAGTTCAGCATTAGTGATGTCATCAGATAGGTTGGTTTCAGTTAGCATGATTACATGGTAGTTGTTTGTTGATACATTGCAAAGAGGTCTGTAATTGCAAGGTTGGAATGTTGGCTGTCAGTTATTAGTTTTCCTTATCTTCCACAATTCGGGGATTGCCATTGATATACTTGACCCTTATCTTATTATCTCCCTTGGACTTGCGATCCCTGAACTCAGTCCAGACTCGCTTATCTGCTTGTTGTTGATCAGAAGTCATGATCAAGATTATATAGATCTGTTTCCCTTTAAGTTTCTGACGAGAGCGAATCAGAGAAAGCACGTCATCTCTTGAACCTAAAGTGACCTTTAGAGCTCGGGCACCCTTAGAGTTCTTCTTACCTACTCTGGTAAAGTGGACAATAGCAGGTGGGTTGTTCCTTAAAATCTTTAGAATAGGTCTCTTTATGATCGTCAGCGGTCTCTGGAACGTTGAAGAACATGATATTATTTAATCTGTTTTGGCGATATTAAAATTCCTACCAAATGCAATCTTTATCTTCACTGGGTAGTGAAATATGTTTGTGAAGTCATGGCAATTGTATTGTCGATTTTCTTGACTTTTTCTTCTAAACTATTAGCTGATAATTCAAAAAGCACAAGTTTATTATTAATGTCTTGAAGAGTTTTGGAAATAGCGGGTAATGAAGCAATGTCCCCTTTTAGACCCTCTACCTCAGTTTCAAGATGTCCAACTCGGTCGATGAGGTTTAACAATTGTTTTACTGTCGATTGGCAATCAACACAGTAGAAAGGCATGCTGCGTTTGGTCAGCAACACTGCGCGTATTTCCGTAGATGAAAGTTCGCCACATGTCTGACAAATCACTTTGTGGCAATGATCACATGGAAAACCGAAGGTTTCACCTGGTTTCTTAGTTTCTTTGAATATTACTGTACCATTACATTTATAACACCGTCCCGTCATCGCGAAAAGCGAATAAATATATTTTGTGAGAGTGGCTATAGTTGAGCCAAAATTGCCGAAAAATGCTGATTCTGTATGGTGAGGCGCACTATAGTTTTGAATGTTATTGTTAGTAAAATGTAAACAGTGCAGCAAAAAAATAAATTCCACATTAATTTGTTGAATGCAGAATTAAAGAATGTGCATGAAATTGCATTATAAAATCATCTTACACCTCAAATAATATGATAATATGGTGCTCGGAGTCGCGGCAAAGACCTCTGCCAAAAATCACAAATTTAACCGCGGTATTACTCGTTTTAAGAGATATTTCATCCGCCTCCGGGTCTAGTTGTGTTTTATTTAATTTATCAATGGCGCTTTTTGAGTCGGTAAGAATTAAAGTATTTTCTATATTTTTCTTTAGTGCATATAAGATAGCCTCTTGGATGGCTACTATTTCTGCTGTGTAAATGTCTGTGGGGTCCGGAAGCCTTGAAGAATAGTTATATTTATTTTTTGGACAATGTATTCCATAGCCTGTGCGATCTTGTATTTTAGACCCATCTGTATATATAAAGGTATATTTGTTTTTTAGCTCTTGTGTAACTCTGGTAAATTCTATATTTATAAGGTGATCTTGTTTCTTGATTCCTAAATGTATTACATTAATTGGTTTTATTTGTGTTTCAAATTCTATATTATAACATGGTAGTATCTCTTTCTTGTTTATTTTTCTTAAATATGGGTAAAATTCTTCTACCGCTTTTACTAAATATGGTATCTCTCGTCTTCTCCAATAACCTGCACTTTGTAGGTGATATATTTTAATTGCTTTTGGTATTGTAATTAATGGATGGTTTTTAATGTTAATAATTTTTGATATAAATTTGATTCCTAGTAGATTTCTTCTGGATTCTAAGTCCCATACATTTGCTTCCGCCAAGAGGGCATTTGTGGGGGTCGATCGCATACATCCAAGAATAAGTCTAAGTCCTTAATATTGTATTTTGTCCAATTTTTTAATGTTATTCTTACTTATAGGTTTAAATAGGAAGGATCCATAGTCTAGGTGGGACATAATAAGCCCATTGAAGGCCATGTGTAGGGACATGGGGTCTGAGCCCCACCATACTCCACAGAAGATTCTTAGAACTTGCATGGCTTTTTTGGCTTTTTCGCATAGCTCATCTATATGAGTATTCCAGTTCAGATGGGTGTCCAGGGTCAGGCCTAAATATTTTATGTTCTCTTTGAATGGGATAATTTCCTGTTGTATCATTATTTTATTAGAATTTGTTTTCTTATATCCTTTTGAGAAGATTATTGCTTGGCATTTATTTGGAGATAGCGATAGTTTGTTTTCTTTAAGCCAATTGTTGACCTGAATTAAAGCTTGGTTTAGTTTGTTGATTGTACTTGTGTCTTTGCCCTTGGTAAAGACAACTATATCATCAGCATAGCCCATTATCTTAATTTCTTCAGGGAGTATTTTGAATATGTCTAATGTATATGTTAAATAGATAGTGCTAAGAGGTGAGCCTTGTGGAATTCCACTTGTAGCAGTTATTGGTTGAGAAAGGTTATCATTTATGTCTTTTATATAAAGTTGTCTATTTTCCAAAATTTTAAAAGTGAGGTTACATAGTTCAACTGGAATTTTGGTTTCTATAAGTTTGTTGTATAGGAGGTAAATATCTATATTATTGAAGGCAGCTTTTATATCTAAAAAGACTGCAACGGTTGCGAGGTTTTGTGTGAAGCCAAGGTTAATATAAGAAGTAAGAAGAAGTAAGGTATGCTAGATTGTTGTGAACACTCATTTTTTTCCTGAAACCCGTCTGTAGTTGAGAAAATGTCCCTTTATTTTCCAGTATCCAGTCCATCCTATTTTTTATCATGATTTCCATTGGACACAAGGTGCTAGTATGATAGGTCTATAATTATTATATAAACTTGGGTCTTTATTAGGTTTACAGATAGGGATTATCAAGTATTTTCTAAATTGTTGTGGTAGTGGGTTACCTGCTAAATTTCTATTATAAGTATTAAGTAATATGTGTTTAATGAAAATTGGTAAATGTTTAATCATAGAGTATGATATTTGATCTAACCCAGTTGCTGAGTCTTTTTTATTTTTAAGGGCAGAGTTAAGTTCATCAATTGTGAAGGGTGTATATTGTTCGGGTTGTTAAAGTTGAATAGTTGGGTTTATGTTGGTTATCGACATCTGGTTTAGTATTTCTTTTTTAATCTCGTTGGATGGCGGTTTTGTGTTCTTTTTTGTATATTTACGAGAGAATTTGTTGATTGTATTCCATATTTTTTTAACGTCTGTATTTCTATTTATGTTTTCATAAAATTCTTTAAACCTCTTCTTCTTTTTGCTTTTGAAGAATTTTTTAGATTTAGCAATGGAGTGTTTCATTTTTATTAGGTTTGATACGTTAGGGTTTTGCATGTATTCTTGAGTTGTATTTTTTCTTTCTTTTAATTTGCTAGTACATTCCTGGTCCCACCATGGGTTCCCGGTTTTAATTTGAAATTTTTTTGTCACTGTTATGGTAATATCTGATACTTCTTGTATTATATCGTCGAGTTGTGTATATGAAATATCTTCTTGTATGGGTTGCAGTTTCTGTGTTAGAAAATATTCGTAATTGTTCCAGTTGGCCTTCATGTAGTTTTTTCTTTGTGATTTCTGAATCTTGAAGTCTGATTTTGTGATGGTTTGTTTTGAGTTCATTTGGACAATTGTAGGAAAGTGATCATTATATCCTCTATCTGTGGCTACCTGCCAT
Source organism: Kuschelorhynchus macadamiae (assembly GCA_030620095.1). Taxonomy (NCBI): domain Eukaryota; kingdom Metazoa; phylum Arthropoda; class Insecta; order Coleoptera; family Curculionidae; genus Kuschelorhynchus; species Kuschelorhynchus macadamiae. The sequence goes on from JAUTXW010000345.1 coordinate 64,939, forward strand.
GTGCACTTTGTGGCTAGTTCTAAATTGGTAATAGTTAGGTCCAATGGACTCTTGGAGTTGTCGTGTGTGGAGATTCTAGTTGGTGCTCCATCATTTAATATTATCAAATCGTTCTCTCCTATGAGTTTTTCTATTTGTCGACCATCGTTTACTGCCCCAATCCTGATGATGGGCATTTAAGTCAGCCATGAGGATTAAATTGTCTGTAAGTTTTTCTAATATGTGTTCAATGTTGGTTTTTAAATTATTGGTTTGTTCAGGGACATACATAGTAAGTATATTTAAATTTGAGACTTTTATGATAATGTATTCTACATTTGCTTGCATATTAGCCTTTATTTCGGTAAATATCATATTATTTTTAATTGCTATTGCTGTACCACCAAAACCGTCATTTCTATCTTTTCTAATAATTCGGTAATTCTTTATATAAAATTTAGTTTCAGGCTTTAGCCATGTTTCATTTAATAGAATGACATCAGGGTTGTACTCCCAAATAAAGGGTAGTAGGTTTGTTCGATTAGCTGTTATACTGCGGCAGTTCCATTGTAAAATAGTAATTTTATCCGTGAATTGTTTCATTATAAACTTGTTTAGAATAAAATGGTTTTATAATTTATGGGTTTTAATAAGTATTAGATTAAAAAACTTTTAGACATCTGAACCCCCGTCCATTTCTTGGTCGAAATAGGAGGTTACCGAGTCATAAAGCTTTTGGCGAGATTCAGCATCTAATTGGTCGATAATTGTTTCTAATTGTATTTTTGAACATTCAGTTAAGAATTACATGGCACTTTCAGGCTTTGTATGGTATGGTGTAAATGTGAGTGGGGAGTTGTTTAGACTGGGGGGGGGGGGGGGGGTATGAAGAACTTTGGGAACTGTGTTCAGGGTTATTTGATGTGTGTGATGGTTGTTGTACACTTAAATTTAGATGAGTTATTTATTTCTTTTCTGGGTCTCGTATTAGGTTGAATTAATTGGGCGTTATGAGCTTTTCTGTCATATCCCTGTCGTTTTTCTTGGTTTTCCGTGTTTCTCTTCTTGGCCTGTGAATGTAAGGCTTCGGAGTATGTTCTTTTGTTCTGATTTTCATTTTGTTGAGTTGCTAATCTTCTCTGGGATACTGGAATGAGATTTGATGGCCGATTATCATTATTCTGTAATTCTGGGAAGTCCAAAGGATGATTTGCCATAATAGGATCTTTTGAGCATAATTTGGCAGCTTCGTAGTAAGATATATTTTCGAATGTCATTAATCTTTTGATATCTTCGAGTCTCGAGTATTCAGGGCAGTGTTTCGAGGTTGAATGATGATTGTTATTTTTACAAAAATAACATTTGGTGCGTATACAGGGTGTTTCGTGATTTTCATCTTCAATTTCAGCACACTGGTAGCATCTTTTTTTATTGTTGTTACATTGTTGTTTTGTATGGCCATACAAAAAACAATTGTAACATTGCATGACTGCGGGGATGTAAGGGGTTACTGGGAAGGGAAGGCTGTACAAATATTCATATCTGGGTAGCTTAACTCCATCAAAAGTTATTAGAATTGAATAAGTGGGCACATAGTTGAACTTTTTATTTATATTATCATTTATTCCAGGGTTATAGTTTTTGTTTAGTTCTTTTCTATTTAATCTTAAGATTTTAAGAATTTCACAGTTTGAATTTAAACCTTCTTTAATTGAATCCAAATCTAGGTCATTGTCTACGTGTTTAATCACCCCTTTACATGAGGTAAAATTGAAGGGAATGGTTAACTTGTACCCTTTTTCTACTAAAATTTCATTTCTTAAAAAATTATTGGCTGATTTGTAATTCGTAAAATGAATTCCTAGCTTACTTCTGCCTTTAACTGATATTTTTTGAACGTCACTAAGATTCAGATTAAAGATTTCCTTCGCGATTTTGATATGGCTCTGTTTTCCGATATTATTAGATCAGATCAGAAATATTAAATTCCATAACCCTCAGTTTCCTCACTCACGAAGATATTATCAAGGCAGTGGTTATTTCTTGTGGACTCTTTTATAGTTTGGTTCAGGTTAAAACTCTTGAGTGTCTCTAGTAATGTGACTGTATCTTCATTGGTTGAATTAAACTGAACGTTGAAATCTCCGGCAATTACAACGGCTTTACCAGGTAATAGAATATTAAGAGTATTTTCGATGTTCAACAAAAAAGTGTCAAAGTGACCTGAAGGAGATCTATAAATAGCTAAAATATACAAATTAAGGTCTTTTATAAAAATACTTCTTATATATCTTTTTCAATAATTGTTATATTAGTGTTTACAACATTAAATATAAAAATATCCCTAATCAAGATTGCTGTACCTCTTCCTACCAAATGTCTTCTACAAGAGAATCCAACTAGATTGTACCCCTGGACATATAATGCATTCACTTCCTCAGCTGTCAGCCAATGTTCTGTGATGCAAAGAATATCATATTCCTCATTTGCCATTGCAGCTTCCAAAAGGGGGACTTTGTTCCTTAATGATCTTACGTTTATGAGACAAAGTTTTAGATATTTGGAACCATGGACTGTTTTACCTGGCGTTGGAGATTCAGAAAATGGTTGATGACTATGCCTCTTATCCGTAAAGATAGGGACGGCGCGGAGGTGGTGTAGCTTTCTATATCAATAACTCTTTAAAATTTCAAATCTTAGACAGGCCACCTCAAAATAGCGGCCTTGAACAGCTCTGGATCAGCACTAAAATTAACGGAACAGTTATTTGTTTTGGAGCACTGTAGCGACCTCCATCTGTTAATCTGAGTGCCTTTTTAGACAATTTAGAAAATGCCATTACTAATTTTTTACCTGTCTCTGATTTTATTATGTTTGGTGGAGACTTGCATACGGACATGTTGGACACCGGTAGTCCGGGGTGCTCGTCCATTAATACTTAAAAAGTAAATATAACTTAACACAATTAATTCAGTCTCCTACTCGTATATCTACGACGGGAGCTAAATGGATTGATATTCTCGTCACTTCGGCTCTCAAGTTAACCACTGATGTGCAAGTTATCTATATGGATGATGTTTCTGATCATTATATTTATATATTATATATTATATCTTTTTATACATATAGGAACTATTCTAATTTTGTTATTGTAGACGTTTTTAATGATATTTTTAAAATAAATTGGCAAAATATATTTAACTTGACTGATGTTAATGAAATGGTAATTTTTTTTACAAAAATGTTGCTAATATTTTTGATATTCATGCTCCCTTCAAAAGTTCTAAAATTACGAAGACACGGGCGCCATGGACTACTGACAATATTAAATTCATGATGAAATTACACAAAATATAAGAAATTAAAAACAGAAGCGTCACTTAATGAATATAAAAAAACTTAGAAATCTTGTTACAAACGCTGTGCGAAATGAGAAAAGGGCTTATCTTAGTCACAAGTTTAAAGTAGATCCAAAATCATTTTGGAAAACCTTGAATGGTCCTAACATAACCCCTAAACATTCTAAACCTACGATAATTTGTAATTCTTCTGCAGCTGTCAATTTTAATTCTTACTTTATTAATAGCATTCCTAAAGTAAATTCAATTCCGAATAATACTGAATTAAAAAATACGTATAACAAGGTACATCCCAATGTGAAAAAATTATTTAAATTTAAAAAAAAGTTAGTGAACAGGAAGTCGAGAAAATATTTTATAGTATTAAATCGTCCTCATCTGGCTCTGACGGAATTGGACTGAAAATGATTTCCTACTTGATTCCCTACCTTACACCCTATATAACCTTCATCATAAATAAATCTTTATTATTATCTAAAGTTCCATTAGAATGGAAAAAGGCTGATATAATACCTATACCAAAAAATAACGCTCCATTTGACTTTTCTCATTACCGGCCCATTAGCATATTGCCTACTCTTTCTAAAATACTGGAAAAAGCCATGTTACAGCACCTACATGATTTCTTTATACTTAACTCCATAATTCCGAGCACCCAATCGGGGTTTAGAAAGCCGCATGGTACCATGACAGCATTATTACATGTATTTGATGATATTTTTTGAGCTTTGGATAGTAGGAATATTACTGCTTTAGTGCTTCTGGACTATAGCAAAGCATTTGATACTCTTGACCATTTCTTTCTTCTCATGAAACTAAAATATTTTGGCTTAAATGAATCAGCTATAAATCTCCTGCATGATTATTTAATTGATAAAATGCAGGGAGTGCGTTTGAACTCTACTTTTTTGAGATATATGCATACGAGCCAAGGTGTTCCCCAAGGCAGCATATTGGGACCGCTTTTGTTCTCTGTTTATACCTCTGATTTGGGAGAGTTTTTGAAACTTCCAGGACACATCAGTATGCAGACGATGTCCAACTTTACCACTCGTTTTCACAGGGTGAAATATTGAATGCTATAAGGGACATCAATGCGGACCTAGATCCAATTTTTCAAATGTCTCGCTTTGACAAGCTAGTTCTTAATGGAACTAAATCAAAATTATTACTTTTTGGAATGCCCAAGTTGCAGAATTTTGATTTTATTTTAACCATTGGTGAAAATATTTTACAACCATCTACTTGCGAAAAAAGCTTGGGTATTCTTCTGGATAACCAACTTAATTTTGAAAATCATATTTCTAGCATTTTACAAAAGGCTTACTACAAACTGAAGGTTTTGTATATGCATAAAGATATGCTATCGACCAAAGTTAAACTAAAATTAACTGATACTTTAGTCCTATCACTTATATCTTACGGAAATATCCTCTTTTGGCCAGCCCTTGCTCAAAAAGAAAAGTTAAGTTTACAGAAACTACAAAATGCCTGCCTAAAGTTTTCTTGTAATAAAAAAAAAGTTTAACGATGTTACTCCGTTATTTAATGCGTCTCGGTGGTTGAAGTTGGATGATCGATATAGAATAAATATGGCCACTCTTGTATGTAAAATTGTTCATAGCAAACTCCCCAAATACTTGTATGACAAATTAATTAGAAACAATAAAATTCATGATCTGGAACTGCATCACTCTCAAAACTTCATGATTCCAAAACACAGAACCACCAAATTTCAAGCATCTTTCAGTTACAGCGCCATTAAAATTTACAATACGTTGCCTAATATCCTTAAATCTAAACCAACAGATGCCTCGTTTAAGAAAGCTGTCAAACTGTCCTCAAGCTATACAAAAATTTTATTTGTTGAATTTATTTTTAATTATTTATTTTTTATTTTTTCATTATTATTGATCAATTCTAATCAGTATCTTCTTTGTAAATTCTCTAATTTATATATTATGATCTGTGATATTTATATTTTGATATATTAAGTTCAACTGTATTTATTCATACAATTTTACTACTATTTGTGGTTTGTGTGGTTAGAGATAGAGTAGCCCTAGGCTAGATCTCGCCACACTTTTCTTTCATAATATAAAGGCATTTATTATTATTATATTATTATTGTTTAATGATATTATTCAAAATGAAACTAAATCAGTTTATATTTATCCAGTAAATATCAAACCTAAAATGCGGATAACAGGGTTATTTAGTATTGCTCGCTTAAACATAAGAAGTATCAAGCAAAATTTCGATCATTTGTTGACATTTTTGGAGTCAAATAATTGTAAATTATATAATATAATTGTTCTTGGGGAATGTTGGAGTGTTCTTAATCCTAGTCTTCAATATTTCAAATTTTAATAAAAACCATTGTATATCTTTAATAATTCGAACACTAATGTTAATATTACTGACATTAAACTAAAGAGATAATATTTCTAACTAGAATAACCTGTACAATTGATAATATAACTTACATAATCAATGCAGTGTGTAGACCACCATCTTCCAATGTTCAGGATTTGAATGATTGTTTTTTGTCATGATATGGCTAACCATACTGAAATCTTAATAGGAGACATTAATATAAATTTGCAAGAAGCTAATAGAATTATTACTCAATACACAGCTTTATTCAACCATCATAGATTCTGTTCATATGTTAATATTCCTACCCGAGAGAATAGTACATCCCATTCTTGTATTGATCATATATTTTTATCCTTTAAGGATGAAATCAAATTCAAATAACTAAAAGCTTTACAATAAAAATTGATTAAAAATATAAAAAAAACACAGAGCTAAAACCATGAATTACCTTGAGATTAATAAATTCTATAAAGTATAGAAACAAATTAAAAAAATATATTAAAACATTATAGTATTCAGCTCGAAACTCAGTACAGAAATTCACTTAAAAAATTGTCAGTAATACAAAAAATTCTTACTAGAGAAATCAAATTAACATAAAGTATAATAATACTAGAAAAATATATAAGATAATTAAAGATGCTGCCAATAAAAAACAGATAGTAAATCAAGTAAAATCAAAATACTAAATAGTAATGGTGAAATATTTTCAAACATATAAGATTTGGCAGACTAGTGTAATGATTTTTTCACTACAATTGGGGAGAGTATGTCTAAAAAAATTAAAATTCTTTTTTTTTAATGTGTTCAGATTGTTTGTTGCTTATAGATTGACAAACAAAAATCTTTTTTGGCTTTTTCGCAACTGAATAAAAATATTTAACTTTAAATTAATTGAGGCAAATATTTAATATAATTACATACCTCAACATGTAGACTAGTCTGTCTACGGAATGTTTCGATACATAATATAAACAATATTTAAGCAAGCATAAGAAATTATATCATTTACCTTAAGTTTTTATAGACACATAAAATTCTTGTTAATCTGATTAAAGTTACCTACAATAATATTAGGTCTACGTATCTTAAGCCTGTAAATGACAAAGAAATCATAATGCACATTAATTCATTAAAGACCGATGGATCACCGGGACTGGATGGTATTTCCTCTGAAACAATCAAAGCTACTCGTGTATATGTAGTAAAACCTCTTGCCTGTTTTATTAATCTAGTTTTTAAAACAAGAATTATTCGTGATTATTTTAAAACTTCTATTGTATCTCCAATTTATAAATCAGGAAATAGTAGGAAAATCACAAACTATAGGCCAATAAACTTGATTAATAATTTTAGTAAAAATTTTGAAAAAATCACTTAAAAATAGATTAAAAGATTTTCTAAACTTGAGTAAAATATTATCTAAAAACAGATGAAATGTCACACCTTGTATGTGAAGTAACCAATAATATGAATCTTGATAGAAAAACTTTGCCAATATTTCTTGACTTAGCAAAGGCATTTGACACAGTGCTGCATACTGCCTGACATGCCCTATTGGATACTCGACCAATGTATTGTCGTATTGGTATTCGTGGCATAGTGCTGAAAGTCTGTAAACACTACCTGTCGAATAGACAGTAGGTTGTTAGAATTAATAGAGTCATCAGCAATACATCTACTGTAGTTATGGGAATCCTTTAGGGCACTGTCCTGGGTTCCCTATTATTGATTACTTTTATCAACCAACTACTGAATTTAAAATAAGTGGTACAATTTTATCAAATGCAGATGACATTGTTCTGGTTTTTTTCTGTTGCAACATGGATGGAAGTCAGGGAAAGGGCTGAAAATGGATTTCAAAGCTTTGAAGTGGTTTAACTCCTTTTGTCTCTCGCCTAACGTAAGGAAAACTAATTATCTGGATTTCACTCTTACTAACAAAAACAGATCTGCTTTTAAACATATAAATGTAGTTGATTCTGAAGAACTGAAGATTCAGGAGGTTAGCAAGCATTTTTCTTGCACCAATAACTCAGGATGATTTAATCACTAAATTCAAATAGTTCACTAGGATACAATGGCATATCTACCAACATCATAACAAATATTAATTTTGAGATTCTTTCACCCCTAATGCTTATTTTTAATTCGTGTATTGAGACTAGGATGGTATAATGAAGATAAAAGTGATATAAAAAAATATTGTCCTATTAGTCTGATAAGTGGCTTTGCCAAGATATTTAAGTGCCCAAAACAGAAATTATATTATTATTATTATATAATTTTATATAAATAAATCATAATATAATTTATTTTATATAAATAATAATATAATTTATTTTATATAAATTAACCCAACATATGATCTTACACAAAAATCAATTTGGCTTCATAAAAGGCCGTAGCACTAATGACACATTGTATGAATTTGCAACAGAAATCACTCGAAGACAATACTGACCTACCAAATGTGTTCGACACAGTGCCCCACAATCAACTCCTTGACATTTTTTAACATTAAAGAGTCTGGGGCACTGCATTGTCACTAGTGAAAACCTATTTGAGAGGCAAATTTCGGGTGATTAGGTTAAATGGTGTAGATAGTGAAGGGAAGCAAATAGAGATTGGAGTTCCTCAGAGAATGGTTTTGGGACTACTATTATTCGTAATATATCTAAATTTACTATTAAAAATGGACATTGACGACAAACAAGCAAGCTACCCCACAACTTTAAAAAAAAATTAATTATATAGCATTTTCTCTCCAAAATAAAGTATTTAGGAGTAATCATTGACCAACATATGTAAGTGCTGAACATATAGATTATATTTCCAACAAAATTCGGAAATTAACATTCAAATTTTATTGTTTGAGAGATATTTTAAACAAGAGTAATCTAATTATATATAAACAATTTATAGAGTCATTGATATAAGGTACAGGATTTTGGTTTGGGGTCGTCTGTGTAAAAGAGGTAAAAACAGACTATAACCCACAGATTTGCTTTTTGGTCTAATACCTGTAATGTTAGAACCATTTATTTAACTTGAATCTGTACTTGTATTCACACCGATAAAACAGAGGATGAAACATAAAATAATTGTGGGCAGTGGCGTGCCGAAAGGACCCCTCGCCTTCGGGCAACCCTCTTACATAATAATAAATATACTGAATTCTATAGCGGCAGAAGTTGCTTATACCCCATAATTTTCCAAAATCAAATATATTTTGTCTTAGCAGTTACCTATTTAATTGCAAAGTTGCAGTGTTTTATTTATTTATTTTTGTTACTCCTGATTTTCCTATTTTGTGTTACTTATATAAAGTTATATATGTTTATTGATTAAAGTTGTGTCTTATGTTCTGTAGTTTTGTAAACATAAAACAGTTCCCCTATATAATAATACCAGGTGAGAACGAAACTACTGTCCAAGGCGGCATTTTAGAACTGTTAATGAAAATTAATTTACTTAGAATTCTTCAGAAAGTCGAAAGTCCAAAAAAAGCAAAATATATAGAGTGTTTCATCTAAAATAACGAAGTTCCTATTAAACCGGAACCGAATTTCACTTGTCAATTGGCTTTATGTTGAAAGTTTTCACTGTATTCAACCTTATTAACGTACCAAATTTGTTTTGTCTATAAACCGATGTGAAATATCACCTTAGAGAGTAGTTTCGTTGTCACCCAGTATAATAATTTGCTTGATGTAGAGTGGGTGGCCCAGAAAAAAAAATTGCCCAATTGTCCCAGAAGACTTTGGCATGCCATTGATTCTGGGTCATAGATACAACAAAAGAAATAAAATTAACAAAAAAGTTGCATTTCCAGGTAAGAATTATTTAGATAGGAATGTATTTTTGATTTCTACTCTTGGTTAAGTTAATTGCACAGCATTTTGATTAATAGTATTTTCTTACACTTATGTGGACTATTAAATAAAATTAATTAAAAGCAATACTGATCTACATCATGTTTACATAAGTGTATAAGAGGCGTGTAGCCAGGGGGGAGGTCCTGGGGGTCCGGATTCCCCCCGAAACTTTAAAAATATGTCAGTATAGGCATACTTTTTACTAATTTTCGTGAAGTTTGCCCGTTTGGACCCCCCCCAAATGAATTTCTGGTTTGGATAACTCTCAAAAAGTATCCATACAGTATTTCCCTATACCGTAATAAGCTCTCTGAACAAGCAAGTTCTTAACTGTATTTCTTAAGGCTCTCCATTGACAGAACTTTTATTGGGAACACAAAGATAGCTGTAAATAAAACCTTGAACTTTAATGCTTTGTTTGTAATATAATTTCAGATAATTCAGAATCAGAGATAATGTTATTAAAAATATTTAATGTGATACTTATCTACTAGAAATATTATTATTTCAATTGAAAAAGTCAGGAAGGCGTGATTTTTTTTTAGTCATCAAATAAAAGTTTTTGGAGATTTATTTTTCAATTTTTTTTTCATATTATGTTTTGTATTGTTTACTATTTATTAATAATCTAGGCGTGAATATGTGATAGCCTCAAACAATATTGTGACAAATTAAATATTGATGATTTGAAGATTGAAAATAATAATTATTGTAACAAATTTATATGTATAAAAGTCAGGAAATAGGAAATACATTTTTTGTAGTGTTGGTTGCAGAAGGTAATTATTAATTATACTTTGAAAAAATAATTTTTTATTGCTCAACCAGGGAGTTAGTTCCAGGACTGGAAAAAAAAGGACCAAAAAAAAACATAACTTCATTGCAAATAGAAACTGTCTGTCAACACTAAGCTCCCACCCCTATCCTCCAAACCTTGATTTGTCTACACACCTGAATATATAAACATTTTCAATTTATTTGAAATGTATTTATTTTGTAGGAAATTGGGTGAAATGAGTTTGCTAGAACCTTTAGTTGGACAAGCATTAACCAATTTATGTTATAATTATATCTATTCCCATATACAAAAAATGTGCAAGGATAATTATGATTCATTTATAGCAGGTTTAGAAAAGGTAATGTAGTGCTAAATATGTGTAGAAAAATAGGTTAGTATTTAACATTTGTGGTTTATCTACCACTTCTCTAAGCAATTTTAACTTAAAATCATTAATATAAATTTGTGGCAGAACAGATCCCAAGAAAGAAATGTCATTTAAGCCAAACAAAAATTGTATAAACTAAATAAATTATTAAATACAAAAATAAGTAAGCAAAACTAGATATATTTTCTGCGTACAATAAATTATGAATTAAAGTTTGACAAATGCAATCCAGAAATAAATTAAAATATTATATAGTGATGTAAGCAAAAATGAAATACAGATACGTACAATCAAATTACTTCCTCATACCATTGAAATAAATTATTTTTAACATAGAAAATTGCTACATGAAGTGTGAAGATTTGAAACTTATTATTTGATCACACAAGTATCTGATAACAGAAGTTGTACTTATTCTAGACAAAATCACATCAACCGGGCCAATAAATTGCATTTTATCATCCAACTAAACACTCAAAAATTTGGTTGTTGATGCTTTTTCTAAAGTTATATACAAATAAGAACTAAATTATTAAAGAAAAGTAGTAGACTTTAACAGTATCTGGTTACACCAGATGTCTATATTTTGATTTGTAGTAATAATATGAGTTCTTGAGTCCAAGAATCGAAATGTATTCGATTCTGAAAAGGTTCCGCATAATTCGAGAACTCGCGATTACAGTATTCCAGTGCAGGAGGTCATTAAATTTGACAAGGATGGAAGGAGGTTAGAATATCGAAACTAAATTTAGATGCCGTTAAAAATATCTAACACTTAGATATAATCTACTTTCCTTCCAATTAATACTTTTAATTTAGCAGATTTGCTTATGACACTCGCATTTGTTATTGTGTAAAGTAAAGTAACTGTGTATTCAGCAGTTTTTTTATTTTAAACTAGATGATGACTAATCTGAGCAAAAAACTTCTATGAAAATAAAAACACACTTTTTAATAGTATGTATTAATTAAAAAAGTGAAAGATCTTGATGAGAAAATTAATAGTGTAAAAGAACTTGAACAGCCATAACATTCACTTAAAGGCCATAAAAACATTGAAATAAAAAGAAAAGAAGCCAAAATAGAAGCAACAGCAAATATAGAAATGTCTATGCCTTCTCTGAAAGGTAATACTTTTGGTAAGCCTGCCAATATTAAGTCTGCAAATTCTCAATCATTATCAAGCATCGATGGTCAACCGAGATTAATTGTTGGGAAATCTAAGTATAATACTAGATCAATAAATTTGGTCATCCTAGATGTTAGTATGATGTTCAGAAACATACATCTTGTAAATTTCCTGAAACAGAGCCTACAGTTCAGAAATTGAATTCCATATGAACGAACAATGCATCTTTTCGAATTGATGTCCTATCTGATAAACTGGAAGAAGTGTTAGATGGGAGGCAATTAATATCCAACAGGTTTTCGGAATAATAGGCACCCATAACTGAAGATTGAGCATTGTTGTAATAGAATACCAGAAGAAACATCATCATGTAGATCAGGATTATTTGATAACAACTTTCAGTTAGACACTAAATTAAAATTAGACGAACTTAAAACACCTTATTGAACCCATCAGTTTTAACAAGTTTTCGGCCAACTATAACATATTTAGAAAAGATCGTGACTCAGAAATCACAGGTAAGTCTCAAGGAGGAGGAGTTTTCCTAGCGATCATCAAGTATATAAAAGCAAGAGAAATTGGAATCTTTATAAACTTGCCAGACATAGCTTTTGTTTTGTGTTCAAGTGGTAAATTTTATATAGTAATAATTTATATAACTCCTGGCTGCAATGTTTTCTAGCTAAAATCCGTTTATGAGTATTGTGTGTGTAAAAAATGTATTGTAATAGGAGGTTTTAATATACCAGGAGCAGTGTGGATCTATTACCAAATAGTAATTAAGAGACCTAAAAAATTCTTTAGATTTCAAGGCTTATTCCCAATGTAACAATATAAAATTATCAGAAATGCACTTCGGATTTAGTAATAAATAATATTGAGCTGTGTGTACTTCTTTTAACAGTGTCCAAAAAATAATGTATCGCTTACTTCATTTGTTGACAGAGTTCAATATTGTTTTAGAAAGGCTAATTTTACATCATTATATTCGGAATTAATGAATGTTGACTGGTCTCTAAAGTCAGATATCAGAATACTGTTGATATAGCAGCAAAAAAATGTAAATAATTTATAATCTTTTTTATGTATGCGTATCTAAAGCTATGCATCCAGCTTGGTATAATCATGAATTGATAAAAACAATTAAAAAAAAGATCAGTACAGGAAGAAGTTTGGGGATGGAAGTTGAAGAACAGAAAAAAAAGGCAATTAATAAAATTTCAGAGTACATCGGCATATCCAAACAACATTTTATCAGAATGATGTGAATGCCTTTGCTACATAGTATTTCAACTGTCTACACCGCTACCGCTGCTTGCAATATAAATTATATTTTTTACAAAACTAACTTTTTTGCGATTAGATTGCTCAAAAATTAAATATTACTAATAAAAATACTCGATAATCAATTATTTACTTTTATCAAGTGTGCCATGGATAGCCATGCTGGATATTAAGTAGGATTTTTTGTTTTGACAGTGACACTTACCTATTCTTTCTGAATAGATATAAGATTTCCTTATTTTTCTTGATTTTCAGTATTATTTTTGTTTTCAAAAGTCAAAATAACGTATACTCAAAGTGAAAAAGTCGATATGTTATTAATATTTGGAGAATGTCATAAAAATTCAAGGAATACTGCTGAGTTGTATGCTCAGAGATACCCCGACCGGCAACATCCAGTATTTTTATCTTATTTTCTGACGAATCCAGATTTACTAATAATGGTATGTTTATCAAGCAAAACACTTTACTGGGCCCAACAAAATCAACATGAAATGAGAGTAGGAAATTTTCAAGAAAGGTTTGTATCAATGTCTGGGCTGGTGTCATTGGTAACAGAATAGTTGGGCCAATTTTATTTCAAGGCCAATTAACATGGGTTAGGTACTTAGGCTTTCTCCAAAATGAAATTGAGCAACATCTTAATGATCTACCTTTAGAAGTTTTACATTTTACAGCGTTATTGAAGTTAGTTGAAGCAGGGGCGGCTCGCAGGTGAAAAAGTAAGTAAATGAAGCAAGAAAATATCGCAATAATTTTTTTTCCAGAATTTTTTTTATATGTGGAAGGGGGAAGTAAATTTTGTATACTAAACCAATTCTCCTATCCTTCAGAGCAGCAAATTTATTTATAACATCCTCATAAAACGGATCAGTTGCCCAAATCTCCTCCAGAAATTCCTTTTGAATTGAAATATTGCCTAGAGAAGTAAGTCTTTCTTGAGATATTGTATTTCTTAAATAAGTTTTTACACGTTTGAGGCAAGAAAAACTTCTTTCCACTCCACTGAAGCACTTGGTATTGTCGAAATAAGGGAAAACACTTTATATGCTTTGGTTAAAAATCTCAATTTTCATTAATTTTTTTCACTTGCTCTTGCAGCGATATATTCCAATTACTGTCATTGGGAAAAATAAGTCCAAACTCATTTTTAAGTCGCTGACTTTTTGAAAATATTTCCCCATATAACTGTAAAAAATTTTCAAACGAGCCAGTCGGAAAATTTAAACTATATTCAGAAAATTTAGCAGAATCTGCCGAACATAAAAATGTAAGTTTTTCACAGTCTTGAAAGCTTAGTGTCATTTCCATTAAAATATGGTCCAATATTTCATAAAAAAGGGTTCTATACTTAGCTCTAATTTCTTCAGGTGAAAGCTTAGCAAGGTCACGTTTGTAATGATTTATTTCTGTAATAGAATTTACTTTATCAAACATGGTGTTAAAAAAATGTTCATTTCTTTTTTTACAGAGCGCTTCACGACAGCGTTTTATATTGGATATGCAAAAATTAATTTCAAGCGATTTTTTTTAAGAATGCAAATAGTATGTCCGTCATTGAAAAAATGTCATTAAACACTAATGCCAGAAACATGAATTCAAAATCGTTCATCTCACCTAAAAATCCTTTCGCAAGGCGGATTGATTTTTCATCAGATTTGTCAGTTTGTAATAAATTCAAAGACGTCTTTTAATTTATTCCAGTCTTGAACAATCACATTTACAAACTTCGAATTTGAAGACCAACGAGTTTCTGTAATTGTTGGTATACGCCTCGTAGATGCAGATGTAAGAGCATACGTTCGCTTGACTGAGTGATGAAAAAATGAGAAAATACCACTAAGACTTGCAAGAAAAATTCGACATTTCATTTTTTACATGATGATTTAAATAATCAGAAATGCATTCAATTTTTTCGTGACGATCTTTTAGTTCTTAGGAACTTCTCGATATTAATAAACCTAAAAGCTTTTTAAAATTTCCCCTATTTATTGACTCGCTACTCTCATCATGGCCGCGAAAGACTAACTCTTGTTTTGCGAGGTACAAAAGTGCGTCAATTACCAAGCACATATATAGTCTATTTAATCGGACGTTTTCGTTAAAATGTATTTTATATAGTTTAGCATTTTCTTTTAAATTATCAGCTATAGTGCTTTGATTTTTTACAAATGTTTTTAGCATTAATTCGCATTTTAAATGGTCCGCCGAGTCTTCATGTTTATGTAAAGACCTTCATATATTTAACATACCTGCAAATCCTTCCTTATTTCACACTGAATATTTGTTGGAAAGTAATAAACAAGGTCAGCAAAACAATTTTTGTAATATTTGACTACTACATAATTAAAACTCTGATCTTGTTCCTTCCATCGATTAAATTGAGTTGCCAACAAAATGCAAACCACATCCGTGATCGGATTCATCAATAATGTAAATTAATAAACCCGACACCAAATAAAGTTGTAACAACACCATAAATAAATATAACACAAAACAGTCACGTAAACTGCAAAGGAACTAACCGGTTGCAGCGAAATTCTCGAAAATAAAAGTAAACAACCACCCCACACTGAACGTCACGTGGGTGTGTACTGCGTTAGCAATTCACCGAGAGCGTGGTATGGCGCTGGTTAACATTATTCTTCCATGTGCTCGCCGTCATCGCGAACGCGTTGTCATGGCAACGTAGTAGGAAAATCGTAAACTAAACATAGCACCTCCAGCAAAGTCGAAGCGGTTTGCGCCACTGTTATAGTTGTTATAATAAAGTTCGATTGAAAGTTTTAAAGAGACATGCCGCCAACGGTCAAGTTAAATATTTATTCGAGATGTACCGTTTATTTTTTGCCAATTAGGTGAATAAATGAATTTAAAAACTTTTAGAGATATATAATAAATATAGTTAGATGTTTGCTTCTTTATTTTTCCTGGTGAAGTAGCAGTTGACCTGCTTCAGCTGAATAGCCGCCACTGAGTTGAAGTTATATTTTTGTTTAATACTTTGAACTATTTGTTACCCAAAGATTCAGATTAAATTTGTTGACGATATCTGAAGAGGGGCAGCAGAAAACTGTATAAAAAATGCTGTTCCGAGCGTTAGGCGCATAGGCGTGCATTCTTTTCATCAACAGAGATAGGCTGGGCAGACTTTACGTGATATGACGCATAGATAGATCCAAGGTAAGTAATCTTGTTCAACCAACTGTCACAATTAAAAATCCATTCATAATATCCAGCATAGATATCCATGGCACACTTGATAAAAGTAAATAATTATCGAGTATTTTTCTTAGTAATATTTATTTTTTGAGCTTATTTTTAATCCAATTGCAAAAAAGTTAGTACCGTTAAAGTCGCAGAAAAATCCTCAAAAAGTTCTTTTAAAAATCATTTGAAAAAAAAAAGACACAAAAATTTGATTTTACTAACTTCTCTTGTTCCTAGCTATCAGAATAATCACTAAAACTTAGCGACTGTATTATTCTGTCATCATTTCAGGTCCTTATATTAATTTTCGTCCGGTCATGGCCACCTAGATACATTTTTAAAAATCGCTATAAAAAAATCAAGTAGGCGTAAAAAGTTTTTAAAATGTATTCTGATTCAGAATTGCCCCAGGATTCCAAAAATGTAAAAATATACAGAGTGTTCCATTTAAAAAATCGAAACTGGAGTTATTTCCCGTGAAACCGGAAAGTGAAAATTATGCGAAAACTCTCCCTTTATGTACATTTACCTGTACGAAATTTCGCCTTAATACATCAAATACTTTAAAAGTTATGGCCTGTCTAATAGATTCGTTGACACACGGTACTATATATATATATATATATATATATATATATATATATATATATATATATATATATATATATATATATATATATATATATATATATATATATATATATATATATATATATATATATATATATATATATATATATATATATATATATATATATATATATATATATATATATATATATATATATATATATATATATATATATATATATATATATATATATATATATATATATATATATATATATATATATATATATATATATATATATATATATATATATATATATATATATATATATATATATATATATATATATATATATATATATATATATATATATATATGTATATATATATATATATATATATATATATATATATATATATATATATATATATATATATATATATATATATATATATATATATATATATATATATATATATATATATATATATATATATATATATATATATATATATATATATATATATTTTTCTGTTGATTTTTTTATTGCATTTTTGACGTTTCGGCCAGGTCCGACCTTCTTCAGAAAAAATCGTCTGTAAAAAAACCGCAATAGGGAGTTAATTATACATGTAGAATAACATTCATAAAACTACAAACAAAAGTTTTGAAGGTCAATAATTGTATTCGAGTCACAGTATAGGATTTTAAAAAAACAAAACAACATAATGGTTTTTAGACACTGCACAATTTTCATTATTGACGAGAACAAATGTAAACAATTTAAAACACTTCAAGTATACATGTTTGTCTATCATGTTATTTGCGACAACTGTCAAATGCAGAAAAAGATTGTTTTGCAGCGACCTAAAATATCGGACGAAAATACCTTTTTTCACTGTCTGCGGGTGTGTTAAAAATTTTTTGTTAGAGTGGTGAATTATTTGTGATTAAGATCCAGTAAAAAAACAGGTTTTTTTTTTAAATTGTCGACGTTTTGCAACTTAATTGTTGCATTCTCGGGATACATATATAGATCTTATATACTTATATCTTATATCCGTTGTTCCGCATATATTTCCCAGATATTAAGTTTCTAAATGGTTTTCGGTAACGGTCCTCTTGTTGTTATGTTAGAGTGGTGTATTATTTGGTGCTAGAATCCAGTAAAAACAAGACTTTTTTATTTGTCGACGTTTCGAAGCTTTATTGTTGTATCCTCAGGACACATATAGATTGTATATCTTGCATGAAACACATATTTTCAGTCTTTATCTACTACGTTGGACCGCAGATATTATGTTTTGTTTTTCTCTTATATTCATACCAAAATGTTACGGGATTCATTCCTTCGATTTTTGGGCAAAATTTAATGAAATTGGATAATTAGTTTTTAAGTAGTAGTTTTTTTCTCACCCGGTCGCCATCTGATTCCGGCATATATATATATATATATATATATATATATATATAAAATGTGTTTTCATTCCGGGTGTACATCCGTTCACTACTGTCGTTAGATATTATGTTTTGTTTTTCTCTTATATTCATACCAAAATGTTACCGGATTCATTCCTTCGATTTTTGGGCAAAATTTGATGAAATTGGATAATTAGTTTTTAAGTAGTAGTTTTTTTCTCACCCGGTCGCCATCTGATTCCGGAATATATATATATATATATATATATATATATATATATATATATATATAAATATATAATGTGTTTCATTCCGGGTGTACATCCGTTCACTACTGTCGTTCTGAAAAGAACAGTTTTGCTGACGTTTCGCCAAAATCACATTTGGCTTTCTTTCTCGCGTCCGAATAGAGACTGAAGTGTTGGTGACTGCCACGCTTCCTTTTATACCCCCACTCGGGGCCGAAGGTTATATCTGCGCAGGCGTTGGTCGTTATTTATGTTTTCCGGATGGTGCTGTTGTTGTTGCGCTAATTGCGCTTGAGTTTTTGCGATTTTAGATTTGTCTATTATTGTCTTCCATACTGTTGGTAGTTTTAATGATTCGTCCCTTTTATTTAAATCACCTTGCTTTTCAATTTCTATGGCTTCTCGGATTATTCTGGTCTTATAATGTTCTATATTGGCAATCTCCCTACACCCATCGAAATTTATTTTATGGCCGGTTTCCTGATGATGTAGGTGTACTGGGAAAATATAATATGTTATATTTTAAAGTCATTGACTTCTAATTATTATTATTCCAATAAATGCAAGTATCAACTCAGCAATTACTGACAAACGCCCAGCACAGCTTTTCTGAGAATTATAGACTTAGGTTTAGTTAATTAACTTGTAATATTGATGACTTCGCATTTTAATTATCTACGAATTAGAATATTACGATGCAATTTTAATAAATTAGATTAATAGAAACCATCAACGATTGTGTTTGATTTTCGGTGCGCTAAGCAGAACATTACATGGCGACCCTGCCAGCTAAGAAAAAAAAATGTTTTTTGGAATAAGTGTTAGATAATGTGTTGGTGAAAAAAAAAGTGAGAGTGTAAAAAGATGGGGAAAAATCAGTCAAAGGAGGTAAAGGAAGAAATAATAATTGCTCAATCTGGAAATAGTGGTGGATCAACAACAACAGCAACACAAGGACAAGATAAATACGTATCCCTTCTTGAAGTCGCTGGACTAATAATTGCTGCTTTTGTAGTAACAGCAATTGGTTACTATTGTTATAGAAGATTCAGAAAAAATTTGCTAAAAAATATTAGAGCAGAAAAATAAGAAGAAGCCAAGAGTTAGTGTAAGAGAGAAGACTATTCACCCTGACGATTTTGGTTCGATTTATCGGACCCATCGGGAACGTCAACTAGCACCCAAGCCGGGGCTGGCATCGTGGGAACGGGCTAGTAGTGGGCGCAATGCCGCTAGTTCGCAACGTTGGACCCGTCAGCTTCTACGAAAAGGTCACTAGTTCGCAACTTTAACCATCAGCTCCTAGCGGAAGGACTTCACTCAACACACATATTTGGAGGAAAGATGGATATAAGGTCAGATAAAATAAAAATTTATTTTTTTTTAATTTAATTATTAAATGGCTAGTGTATTTGCAAGCGATTTAAATGAATTATGTCAAAATGCTAAAAAATTTTTTGCTAATGTTGGTAAAGAACCCGCAGATAGAAGAGAAAGTTTGGCCAGGGTTAATAAATTATTGACTGACAATGGGTTGTTAGAAATTAAGTTTCAGTCTTTAAAAATAGAATTTAGTAAGGTACAAAGTGAAATAGCTAATACTGATAAAGTTAAAAGTATTTTTAGTGAAATAGAAAAATATATTAGTGATTCTAAGCAATTACTCTTAAATAGGTTAGGTAGTATAAATAGGGAAATAAATATGACGGATAAATTCGATATAAGAACGGCAGCATCTCTGCTTCCATGTTTAGATGGTTCGGAAAATATTACTAATCAACTAATTGATTCTATTCAACTTTATAGCGATATGTTAGATAATGCTGGTAAATTGCTTTTAATTAATTATGTTTTGAAAACCAGGCTAACTCCAAGTGCAAAACTTCGTTTAAAGCTTAGCTATAATTCTATTGACACTTTAATTTCCGACATAAAGCAACATCTAATCCCAAAAAAATCTGCTGCCGCTTTGGCAACCGAATTACATAATAGTAAGCAACATAATAAATCTATAAACCAATATGGAAAATCGATTGAGGAGTTGTTTATTAATTTAACGTTGGCACAGGCAGATAATGACAACAATAAAATTGAAGTGTTAAAAGAAGTAAACGAAAAATTAGCTATAAACGCTTTTTCAAACGGCTTGAGAAACAACGAACTTCGCACGATAATTAAGGCTAGGGAATATTCTTCTTTAAAAGACGCCATAGTAGGTGCCGCTTCCGAGGAAGTACTAAAACCTTCAGATTCCTCACAATCTATTTTTCACATGCATCAAAGAAATTTTGGAAGAAATTCTCACAGGAACTCTAGTTACAGGGGAAATCGACCTTTCAGGGGAAATTTTAGGGGGCAATCAAGTAATAATAGACCCAGGAATATAAACAATAATAATTATTATGCTACGCGAAATTTTAATCGTAATTACAATGGAAGCCTTCGAGGTCGAGTCACTAATCAAGGCCGTACTAATTACCGCGGTCCTCAAAATCAGAACACTTATAATAGAAATTATGTAAATGTGTTAGATACGGAAATTACAGGCTCACAAATCCAACAGCAAAATGGGGAATCATCTAATCAGCGATTTTTTCGTACCTAAAAGTAGAAAATATGTTAACTTAAATTTAAATGGTATGAATTTTGTGCGCGTGAGGTATAGTATGAAAGAGTTATTTTTATACCGGTTCTAGTATTAGTGTTATTTTTTATGAAACTTTAGATAAAAACGAAAAAATAGATATAGACAAAATAATCGAAATAAGAGGTGTAGGAGGTTCTATACTTTCTGGAGGATCAGTAAATTTAAATATTGCATTAAATAATTACAATATTCAGCATGAATTCTCAGTTCTAAATAAATTTGTTCCAAATATACAGGGAGTATTAGGCTCAGATTTTTTTGCTAAGTATAAAGCTAGTATTAATTATGAATCAAATACTGACTTTAACATACAAATACCCCCAAGAAGCGAGGCGATTAAATATTGTAAAGCAGATAATGAAGGTGAATATGTTATTATATCGGAAGAAGTGGGAGAAGGAGTATTTGTTGCAGGAACTATAGTGAAAAGTAAAAATGGAGAAATACCGGTTAGATTTTTAAACGTAAATGATCGCGAAATTAACA
Organism: Kuschelorhynchus macadamiae; assembly: GCA_030620095.1. Classification (NCBI taxonomy): domain Eukaryota; kingdom Metazoa; phylum Arthropoda; class Insecta; order Coleoptera; family Curculionidae; genus Kuschelorhynchus; species Kuschelorhynchus macadamiae. The sequence continues at coordinate 86,694 of JAUTXW010000345.1, forward strand.
TTAAAAATTACAAACCTACATTAGAGCCTATATCAAACTTTCAAATTTATAATTTTCACAATAATGATAATCTTTCTGTAAACCGTGTTGATAAAGTATTAGACTCAATAAATTTTTCTTTATTAAATCAGGAGGAAAAAACTTCTATTGAGAAAATTTGTGCTAAATACGCCGATGTTTTTCATCTAGAAGGTGACGCTCTTAGTGTTACTAATCTCTATAAACAAAAAATACACTTAAAAGAAAATTCATCACCAGTTTACGTGAAACCCTATAGACTACCCCAAGCACAAAAATCAGAAATTAATAAACAAGTAAAGAAAATGCTTGATGAGGGTATTATTGAAGAAACTAGATGCGAATGGTCTTCACCTCTTTTAATAGTACCAAAAAAGAGTAGTAATATGGTGAAAAAATGGAGGGTTGTAATCGATTACCGGTTACTTAATAAACAAGTAAAAGATGAAAAAATGCCATTACCTTGCATTGCCGAAATTTTGGACTCATTATCTGGAGCAATTTATTTTTCACATTTAGATCTTTCCCAAGGGTATCATCAACTAGAATTACATCCAGATAGTAGGCCATACACTGCTTTCACTACTAACGAAGCCCAATTTCAAATGAAAAGGCTGCCAATGGGATTAAAAATTAGCCCAGGTGCATTTTCTAGATTAATGACTGTCGCTTTTTCTGGACTAAATTACGATTCGTGTTTTATTTATTTAGACGATCTTATTATTTTTGGCAATTCATTACAAAATCATAACATAAATCTCATTAAGGTTCTGCAGAGACTTAGAGAAGTAAATTTGAAGCTCAATCCCAGTAAATGCGATTTTCTTAAGAAACAAATTTTATATTTAGGGCATTGCATTTCTTCGGAGGGAATATCTCCAGACCCCGAAAATTCCAAAGTCATAGCTGAGTATCCAATTCCAAAAAATTCCGACGAGGCAAAACGCTTCGTTGCATTTGCAAATTACTATAGAAAGTTCATTAAACATTTTGCACATATAGCACGTCCCCTCAACGAACTTTCCAAAAAAGGAAGATTATTTAATTGGACTGAGGAATGCCAAATATCTTTCGATAAATTAAAACATTTACTTATGAACCCCTATATGAAATACTGGAATACCCAGATTTCTCAGAAAACAATACTTTTATTTTAAAAACCTATGCTAGTGGATATGCCATAGGATCTGTTCTATGTAATAATAATGATAAGCCTATAGCTTATGCTTCACGCACTCTAAACTCAGCTGAACAAAACTATTGCACAGTTGAAAAAGAGTTATTGGCCGTAGTTTGGAGTGTCAAGCATTTTAGGCCATATTTATATGGTAAGAAATTTGATATTTTTACAGACCATAGACCACTAGTATATTTATTTAAAATGGTAAATCCCTCGAGTAGGTTAACTAAATTTAGACTTACGCTAGAGGAGTACGATTTTACTATAAATTACATTAAAGGGTCAAGTAACGTAAGCGCGGATGCCTTATCGCGTATAAAAATAGACATGAACGAATTAAGAGGAATAAATGAAAGTATGAATGTGATTACTCGAGCACAAGCGAAAAAACAAAAATTGCCTCAACAGGAAGAATTAATAAATTCTACTGACGAAAGGACTGATCACCCTGGAATCGTAGAGTTATTAAAACGTCCCGTTTGTAGTGTAGAATTAATACCGATAAAGAGAGCATTGTTCAATAATTATAAAAATAAAATATTTAATAAATACTGCAGTAATGAAATTTTATATGATGAAGAATCTCAAGTTATTTATTTTTGCCAAGATTGCCGATCGACGCATGACCTAGGTACATCGTTGAGGAATCTTGCTATTACATGTAAAAAATATAATATTACAAAACTATGCATAGTAAAAAATAATCAGGCTAGTCAATTTATAAAAGAGATATCGCAATACAAAAATGAAATATTGAACATTGGTCTTAAATTATGTATTATTAAAAGTGTTAAAAGGGTAGAAGACAAGGAAACCAGACAATTAATTCTTAACGATTTCCATAACCTTCATACAGGAGGACACGCTGGTATTAACCGCATGTTTAATAATATTAAAAAATATTATTTCTGGAATGGGTTGAAAAAGGATGTGGAGCTTTTTGTCAAAAGATGCAATGATTGTCAAAGATATAAGTATAGTAATCCGAATAAGCAACCTTTGGTAATAACCTCTACATCATCTTCAGCTTTTCAAAAAATTTATCTTGATTTAGTTGGGCCAATAAAACCTGATATGAATGATAATTCTTACATTCTTACCATTCAGTTCGAACTAACAAAATTTATTGAATGTTACGCTTTACCAAACAAAGAGACACTCACAGTATCCAAAAGTTTTGTTGAAAATTTTGTACTTAGGTACGGTATTCCCCAAGAAATTTGTACAGACCAAGGAAAGGAATTTCTTTCAAATATTTTTCAAGAATCTTGTAAATTACTAGGAATAAAAACTTTAAATTCAACAGCTTACCACCACGAAACACTCGGTGCTTTAGAAAATAACCACAAGCACTTAGGGGCATATTTAAGGAATCATATTTCAAATTATGCAGAAAATTGGAGTACGTGGGTGCCATACTGGTGCTTCGCGTATAACAATTCTGTGCATACCGAAACTAAATATTGTCCCTACGAACTTGTGTTTGGAAAATATTGTAAACTTCCATCAAACCTTGCTGAAAATAGTGATCCATTGTATAATTTCGATGACTATCCTAATGAACTTAAGTATAGAATTCAAACTGCTTGTCTAGATGCTAAAAATAACTTATTATTATCAAAGTACAAACGTAAGGAAAAATCTGACCAAAATTCTAAAAATATTGTATATAATATAGGTAGTAAGGTATTGTTAAAAAATGAAAATATGAATAATAAATTCGAACCTTTATACATAGGTCCATACAAAGTAGTAGAAGATAGAAACCCAAATTTGGTAATAGATGTTAATAATAAGCATGTATTGGTTCACAAAAATAGAGTTAAGATGTATTATTCTTAGTTAAGTTAGGCATTACATACACAAAAAAAAAAAATAATAATAGTAATAATAGTAAGTGTTTTACTTGGGTTACTATAATTAGGTTAAGATTTGTACAATATATTTTTTTTTGTTTTTTTTTTCTCGCCGGGAAGGTGTACTGGGAAAATATAATATGTTATATTTTAAAGTCATTGACTTCTAATTATTATTATTCCAATAAATGCAAGTATCAACTCAGCAATTACTGACAAACGCCCAGCACAGCTTTTCTGAGAATTATAGACTTAGGTTTAGTTAATTAACTTGTAATATTGATGACTTCGCATTTTAATTATGTACGAATTAGAATATTACGATGCAATTTTAATAAATTAGATTAATAGAAACCATCAACGATTGTGTTTGATTTTCGGTGCGCTAAGCAGAACATTAAAGCTGAGGTTGTTTGTTTATTTCTGATGCTGAGTTTATGCTCTTCCACTCTTGCTGATATTCGCCTGTTAGTTTGCCCTACGTACAACTTTTCACAATCCTGGCACGGAATACTGTACACTCCGTGGTTTTCCAGTTTGATTTTATCTTTTAGGTTTCCGAGTAGTTTACCTATAGTTGTTTGTGGCTTGTGTATTGTTTGTATGTTGTGTTTCCTCAGAATTCTTCCGATTCTGTCTGTTGTGCCTTTTACATATGGTAAGACTACTCGTTGCTTTCCCGGTTCATATTTTTTGTTGTTTGTTGTTCGGGAAACTTGAGCATTAATAGCTTTCTCTATGGTGCGATTTGTGTAGCCATTTTTCTTTAAAGCACTAGATATTACCTTAAGTTCGTTTTGTCTCGTCTGTGTTTCAGTTAGTCGCACGGATCTAGATATTAGAGTATTTGCCACAGCTTGAATTTGTGCTGGGTGATGATGTGATTTTGCATTTAAATATCTGTCTGTATGTGTTGGTTTTCTATACACGGTGTATTCGAAATGTCCGTTATGTAGTTTTGTGACCAAAACATCTAAAAATGGTAGTTTGTTGTTTTCCGTTAACTCTAGAGTAATTGTATTCTGGGGTGGATTGAATTTACGTGAGTCAGAAATTTTTCGAGCTCTGCATGACCATGTTGCCATATAATAAATATGTCATCCACATAACGAATCCATAATTTGGGTTTTAAACTTGCTTTCTCAAGAGCTTCTTTCTCGAAGTATATCATAAATAAATTCGCGACTACTGGTGATAATAGCGAGGACCCCATTGGAGCACCATCCATTTGTTTATACATTTGCCCGTTGAAAGAAAAATAAGTATTTTTGAGGCAATGCTCCGAGAGTTCTATTATATGTGCCTGGAAATCCTCGTTCCTAGCAATCTTGTCCAATGCTTCGTCGATGGGAATACTGGGATATAACGATTTGACATATTTATTATATGGCAACATGGTCATGCAGAGCTCGAAAAATTTCTGACTCACGTAAATTCAATCCACCCCAGAATACAATTTACTCTAGAGTTAGAGGAAAACAACAAACTACCATTTTTAGATGTTTTGGTCACAAAACTACATAACGGACTTTTTCGAATACACCGTGTATAGAAAACCAACACATACAGACAGATATTTAAATGCAAAATCACATCATCACCCAGCACAAATTCAAGCTGTGGCAAATACTCTAATATCTAGATGCGACTAACTGAAACACAGACGAGACAAAACGAACTTAAGGTAATATCTAGTGCTTTAAAGAAAAATGGCTACACAAATCGCACCATAGAGAAAGCTATTAATGCTCAAGTTTCCCGAACAACAAACAACAAAAAATATGAACCGGAAAGCAACGAGTAGTCTTACCATATGTAAAAGGCACAACAGACAGAATCGGAAGAATTCTGAGGAAACACAACATACAAACAATACACAAGCCACAAACAACTATAGGTAAACTACTCGGAAACCTAAAAAGATAAAATCAAACTGGAAAACCACGGAGTGTACAGTATTCCGTGCCAGGACTGTGAAAAGTTTTTAACAGGCGAATATCAGCAAGAGTGGAAGAGCATAAACTCAGCATCAGAAATAAACAAACAACCTCAGCTTTATTCCTACATCATCAGGAAACCGGCCATAAAATAAATTTCGATGGGTGTAGGGAGATTGCCAATATAGAACATTATAAGACCAGAATAATCCGAGAAGCCATAGAAATTGAAAAGCAAGGTGATTTAAATAAAAGGGACGAATCATTAAAACTACCAACAGTATGGAAGACAATAATAGACAAATCTAAAATCGCAAAAACTCAAGCGCAATTAGCGCAACAACAACAGCACCATCCGGAAAACATAAATAACGACCAACGCCTGCGCAGATATAACCTTCGGCCCCGAGTGGGGGTATAAAAGGAAGCGTCGCAGTCACCAACACTTCAGTGTCTATTCGGACGCGAGAAAGAAAGCTTCGAAAATGCCAAACGTGATTTTGGCGAAACGTCAGCAAAACTGTTCTTTTCAGAACGACAGTAGTGAACGGATGTACACCCGGAATGAAAACACATTGTATTTTTCCATCCGTGAAGGAGTAAAAATCAACACATATATATATATATATATATATATATATATATATATTTATATATATATATTTATATATATATATTTATATATATATATATTTATATATATATATATTTATATATATTTATAAATATCTATATATGTATATATATATATATATTTATATATATATGTATATATATATATATTTATATATATATATATATATATATATATATATA